>WAAB01018490.1:305799-440488 GCA_013389865.1 Piaya cayana | reverse complement strand
TACCTTAAGTAACTGGTTTTTTTTTTTTAAATAACAGACGGAATGTCCCTCAGATAGCACATTCTTTCAAACAGTGTTTTTCCAGACACTGGTCTCTTGAGAAATTAAAACGTATTGTGTTAAGTATGATACGTACTGAATAGATGTGTCTTCTGTAATCATCTGTGTTTATAGTGCAAAATCAGACAGGAAGGGGTGCTGTCCCAGTTAGTGGAGATTTGGCTGTTGTGAAGTTCATAACATTAAAATTAGTCCATGGAAAGCAATAGGATATGCATAAGATTTCTGGGAAGTGTTATACATATGTATGTGGATGCGAAATACATTCTGTAACCATCTCTTGTCTAGTTATACATGACTGGTGGAATTATCTCCCATGCATCTGATACTGCAATAGGGGATGCTTGCTTTCTAAAACTCCCAAATGAGTATTAGAGAGTTTATTTGCTGGTATATTTGGTATCTTTGCAACAGACATAGAGAACTAACACTTTATTGATTGTTCAAAAAATATAAATCTACTGCTAGGGTTTTTTTCCCCTGCCCTCTTTTCCCAAGCAGTATGATCACTAATCCTTTGTATTTGGACAACTGTCTGTTAACGGAAGAGCTGGAGCTGACAGATGCTGGTTTGCTCCTTTGCAGTTCATAAATGGCTTTTGTCAGATACTTGTAAATGACTAGTGATTTAACAATTCTGCTACGTGATTGAAATTCCTCCATTAGATACATTGTTCAAGATCTAGAAATGCAAATTTCCACCTTAAAATACTTATGCTTATTTGTTTATATCAGAGCCTCAAGCCTGACCTGGGTCACACAAGCAACAGAATTTTACATTTAGATAGGTAACTCTTGTGCTATAGCTTCTACTCAGCATCAGATGACGCTGTGGATTTTTTCTTAACTTAACCAAAGTTACAAAGAAAATTGGCATGCCAGAGCATCTAACTGTCCCTCCTGATGACATCTGTTTTAATATACTCTTACAGATTTTTGGGAGGGCCTCTCTCTTGTTCTAACACAGTATTCATTGGTTAATACTGGAATTAAGAAAAAGTTTGACCTTTAGTGTACATGTAAGCCATGTTGGCCTTTTTTGCCAAGTTGATTGATTTGCTTACATTTTGGTGTTTGAATATGGTAGTAGATCTGATTTATTGACAAAATACCTTATTTTCATTTAAGTCTAAATCTCCTTTTTTTTTCTGAATAAAGATCATAGAATCATAGCATAGTTTGGGAAGGGACCTTAAAGATCATCTAGTTCCAACCCCACAGCCATGGGCAGGGACACCTCCCACTAGATCAGGCTGCCCAAGGCCCCATCCAACCTGGCCTTGAGATGAAGTTTTATTCCTATGTTAAGCTGTAGGTACTAAGGACAGAACTGGTTACAGTTGCAAAGTTACTTTTCAGTATATTGGTTTACTTTATTGAAGCAAAAAATAATCTTTGCAGTACAGACTGTGTAGTAAGGATGTTTAGAGGATTAAGGTCATTATTTTGTCTTTGGGGTGTTTACTAGTTTGTGTTTTGGTTTTCACAGCTTCATCACTGGTCCGTCTGTAGTTCCTGGCTACTTCTCAGTAGAAGCTGAAAATGTTGTGCTAGTTCTGAATGGAAGAGAAAAGGCAAAGATCACGTATGCTACTCAGTGGTTGCATTACACACAAACGTTAATTCAGACTCACAAAATACAGCGTGTAGCGGTTGTGCTGCTTGGAAATGAGCAATGCAACAATGAATGGATTCAACCGTACCTGAAAAGGCATGGAGGATTTGTAAATCTACTCTTCGTTACATATGACTGTGCATTGGTAAATGAAGAAGATATTTTCCAGTGGCCTTTAGGAGTAGCTACGTAAGTGCTATATACATAAATTACAACTGAAACTTAATTGTTATGCATGATGTATGGAAAATATGTTTGAATGTTACTGCTGATACACAAAACAATCATAGTAAATCATAGAGCACAATCCTACTCATGATCTCCTAAATCAAGCTTTGGAATCTTTGGAAATTGTGTTATCAATAAATAAGATAACAGAGGAAAACAATGCAAGTACCTAGTGATATTTTAAAAAAAGATCCTGTGTTTGGTGGGGTTTTCTGTTTATGTATTTTTATTTCAGCAGATTTTCTCTTGAGATTTGTCATAACTGCTGATGTACCAGTGACACGGGGATTTAAAAGATATTTATGGAATTAAATTCCAAGTACTGCTTGTTTAGGAAGGGAAGGGGATGATGCCAGTGGTACTTTTTAAATTCCCTGTTGTGGCTCCCTCCTCTCTACAACTTCCTTTCAGAAGGAACCATAAACGACAAGGAGGAAAATCACTGTGAAATAAAGTAGAAACTGCCTTTGAAACCAGTGAACAACTGAGATTGGGGTACAGCTTTACTTAGAACTGTGGAATAATATAATCAGGGAATGGTTTGGGACCTTAAAGATCATCTAGTCCCAACTTCCCAGCTATGGGCAGGGACACTTCCCACCAGATCAGGCTGCCCAGCGCCCCATCCAGCCTGGCCTTGAACACCTCCAGGGATGGGGCAGCCACAGCTTCCCTGGGCAACCTCTGCCAGTGCCTCACCATCCTCATCATAAAGAATTTCTTCCTAATGTGTAAAACAACAGGTAAGTGGAAGAACAGCAATCCATCAAAATAAATAACATTAGAAGGAATATCTGTCTTAATCTGAGAATGCAGAGGAGCAGAAACTCTTTTTAACATTCATCTGTTCCAGAAAAAAATATGAACTTCAAGCAATGAAAAAGTTAGTGCCACCTGAGGCAATGTTTCATTAACTGTTGTGCTGACCAAGATAAGTGATGGAAGATTTGAGGAATCAGTCAGAAAAATAAAAATGCCTGATATGGTGAAAACACATCTAAAAAGGTGGCATACTGTTTATATGGGATACCAGGACTTTGCATTGGTTTAGTTGAGTCCAACCAGACAAGTTAAATAGCTTGTACAATGAGTTACTTAGTAGCCAAAAGATTAGATCAGTGAAGTCCACCCAGATAAAAGTGACATTTTCCTTTGAGAGTCTACCAGTGGTAGGGATGCCCAGAAATTAAGGTAGCTGAGATTTAACCTCCATAGTCACCTTGGTGTTCCAGTCAAAACTAATGGTTGTATCCAGAACAGCTGCTTTTGAAAAAAAAAACCATTTCTCAAGGACATTTTTTAACATGCACACATAATGTCACTGATGTCGAAAGAAGACATAAGTATTCTTAAATGTCTCTGAAGAGACTGGTGAGGATGAGGGAAACAAAGACCAACTTTTAGGGCAGAGCTTGCAGTGTTTTGCCTGTGGGTCTGTCTGTGGTTATAGATGTGCATTGGCAGCAATTAGATGGGTTTAGCCTTACAATCTGCTGCAGTGAAGAGGAAATAATACAAAATGCTTTTTCTTTGACAGAAAGCTAATGTCTTTGTCATTGTCTAACATGTACATTGTTTTACAGGTACAGAAATTTTCCAGTTGTGGAACCCAGCTGGTCAATGCTGCATGACCCAAGACCACATCTATGTAATTTCTTAGGAACAATTTATAAGAACTCTTCTAGGGAAAACCTTATGGGAATTCTGAAGCAGGACGGGCTTGATAAACTTTGCTGGATTGCAGCCAGAGAACAGTAAGACTTTGATTTACTCTTTTAAAATATTCAGGCTTTTTTGCCTAGTACATTATTACCAAATCCTTTCCCAAGAGTTAAAAAATAGTAGAAATGAAAGTAACCTGTCATTGTTAAAAGAGAGAACATAGCTGAGACTATATAGGTCTTAATAATGTAATTGCCATTCTATTGCTGTATTTTACATAAAGCATGTTTTTAAATACTGAGAAAAATTCCCAGTGTATACTACATGTAAAGACCATTTTTTGTAATACATTTCATTATGATGGAAGAAGAAATGTTTGTCTTGCACCTTGTGTGTATTAATATCTTATTAGAATAAAAAGACAGCTGTATTTTGTTGCCATCCATGTAAGAAAGTGTATTTAATCTGTATGGTGTGGCTTTTTCATTTCAAGTAGGTAGAACAGATCTTTTGACTAACAGGAATTAAGTTTTGGTTGTATTTCTTAATTTTGCCAAGCAACACCTCAGCTACCCTGATGAAGAAACTCAGGAGATGGATTGTATCTGTGACATAAACTGTTATCTCACAGATGTTCTGAGGCACTTCAGGCAGATGAGTTAAAGTGTTTGAGGCCAAAGAAATCATTAGAAAGTACGAGTTTCTCCCTCTGTGTCTGTTCTGAGCTCTGTTCTAAAGTAAATTGACATGACTATCCAAATAGTCCTGCAGATTTAAAATGACGTTTCAATTTGCCTCTTGCATTTCTAAGAATTAACTGTTTCCTGAAAAGACCATATCTAAAAGGTGTTTTAATCTATTTTTAGCAGTGACATTTTTAATAAATTTTTAGAAGACTCTTTAGAAATGGCTAAAACTAAAAGTGAAAACCTATTGATTGTGTGAGTTATATAAAATTTTTACATTGACAGCATTCCCAGTTATATAAATGATTGAAATTAAAGCATATTTCTATTTTTTTCATTGCAGTGCCTGTGGGATAAATGTTAAATTTCAACCTTTTTGCTTTTCCAGGTGGCAGCCTCAAGAAACAAATGAAAGTTTCAAAAACTATCAAGATGCCTTGCTGCAGAGTGACTTGACATTGTGTCCAGTGGGAATAAATACAGAATGCTATAGAATTTATGAAGCTTGTTCATATGGATCTCTGCCTGTTGTAGAAGATGTAATGACACCAGGTGATTGTGGAAATTCATCAATGTACCACAGTGCTCCATTACAATTATTAAAAGCCATGGGGGCTCCATTTATCTTTATTAAAAACTGGGAAGAGCTTCCTGCTGTTCTAGAGAAAGAAAAAAACATGAGCTTACAAGAAAAGATTCAAAGGAGAAAAAAACTTATAGAATGGCATCGAAACTTCAAAGCACAGATGAGACAGAAATTTATTAATGCTTTGGAAAAATCATTTTTGCCCAGTGATAAAGGATAAATTGTCCCTTTTGACAATCTAGAATAGACTGAAAGTTTAATTTCAATTAACCTT
The DNA here is from genome assembly GCA_013389865.1 of Piaya cayana. Lineage (NCBI taxonomy): Eukaryota > Metazoa > Chordata > Aves > Cuculiformes > Coccyzidae > Piaya > Piaya cayana. The sequence goes on along the minus strand of WAAB01018490.1, from coordinate 435,377 downwards.
CCAAGGAAGTTTTTATACAAAAGAAATCTCACAGGGCTGATGTGTTTCTTTTGAAGTCAACAGAATTGCACTAGCTTAGCGACAAGCTGTGTTTGGCCCTCCATCCTTAACAGTTTAGGAAGAGGATGTTAACGTAACAGGGTGGTAGTCTGTAAGAATGACAACAATTTTATTACTGTTGTTACAATTTCCATGTTGGTGCGTGACCCAGTAAATTCTTTCTTAGGAGAATATCTTTGAGCATGTGGACCTGTTAAACTTCAATGTGAGTACAACCGTTGTATTTAAAGAAAAGAGGAGAATGAAAGTTGTATGGTACAGAGTAATTTATTTTGTAGACTAAAGAAGAAAAGTATAATTATAGCAAAATTGCTGGGGTTGGTACAATCGTTAAGATGTATCCTGGTAAGTGCTTGTTTGGAAAGTGTAAACTCTTTACTTGATTGACATTTCATTTCCAAGAAAGCAGCCATAAAGCTAATTAAACACTGGAATAAAAATGTATATTTCAAGGTAAAAATAGAGAACTCTTTCTTAGAAATATTTTATAGCAATATGTTTCTCCTTTAATTTCAGGTATCGAAATTACTTTCTTTTTCATTTAGTCTTGTGATATATCTTTCTGAAGTTCGGCTGTGGGAGGATTCATTACCTGCAGTTAAATCTGCACAGTCTGAACACCAGCCCTTGAACACAAATTTGCTTGTAGCTTATCTGATTTCCTAAAATCTGCTAAAACTCATCAGTTCCAAAAGGTGGCAGAAGTTATATTGTACAGTCATGATACTTCATGTGCAACAGACAGTTTCAACCAGTTTTGTTACACGTAGCCAAAAGGATCTGTTACTGTTCTTGTACATCAGAAATGAGTGTAAGCAGTTCTCTTCCCCGTGTTCAGATGAGTGGTGTTAGTGCATGCACAACATTGCCATATTGAAGGGGGCGTAATAGCCTGTTTCTGTCTTTAAATATCAGCATTCCATATGGGTTCATTCTCATGCAGGAATTCAAAAGCCAGTGCAACTGTACTGCTCAGTAACATTAATTTGTGTAATGATGCTGTCTCGTTCTGGCTTGTGTATCAGACGAGTACTTTTTTCCCACCAGTTTTCCTGCATCCCTTCTGTGTGGAAAAAAACCAACTAACTAAACAGAACAAAAAAGCCCTAACAAAAAAACACAAACCAAAAAAACCTCATCCCCTACAAAACAAACAGACCCAAATCCACGCTGGGTTTTAGTTTGCTAGCACTGGATGATATTCGTGGTGTCTGCTCTAGATCTGGGATCAAGTAGGTTTGAGAACACCTGACTTTTTAGGAACTTGCATTCCATGTGCTTAGTAGATGCTCTCAGAAGACAAATAATCTGAATTGTATGGCTCAAATGAATTTCTCATGACTATTAGCCATACAATTTATCTGAAGCATCATGCAGTTACAACACAATGCAAATATACTCCATTCAGTTGAGACTGCAAGTACAGCTTTTGCAACTCAGCATTGAGCTGAAGAGCCCTGCTTAGAGCTGGACCTTGTTAGACCAAATTTAAAATAAATTTCCATACAGAGGATCTGAGGTAGCCGTCTCCAGCGTAGTGCACAGCACTTACAGGGTTGGAGGAAGCTTGAGTATCTGCAGAAGGGTAGTGTCATTGCTGTAGTTCGCCTCTAGCAGTATCTTTCTACAGAAGCTGTAAAACTGCAGAGCCATGATCTAGACCAGTGCTTTGCAATCTGTAGTCAGCAGATCCCTTGGCACTACTGCAGAATTTCAAGGAACTACAAATACAGCTAAGAGAGAGGCTTTTTTTCCAGTCAGTCTAGATTCTTATAAATCAGGCTGCAGCTCCTAAAAAGTTTCAATAATACACAAGTCAAAGTCTGAAAAAAATCCATGTTTTACTTGGTCATCAGTAGAAGAAATATGCTATTATTTGTGTGTTTATTTTTAAGTGACGTGTGTTTATTTCCAAACTTGTGGCAGTTGTATCTTAAGGGAGGGCAAGACACTCACTGAAGTTTCAGCAGGAATTCACATCCCAGTTATTTGCCTGCTCTTGAAGTTCAAAGGGAAGTTATCTGCATTTTATCTGTTTAACCAATTCTCAATGCTTCAAATTTACCTGTTTCCAGTGCTAATGGAGCAAAGAGAGCAAAACCACTTGAAGCCAAGAGAGGGCTCCTGACATTAGGCAGGCTGATAGTATTTTAATTATTTCCTTATTCCACTGTACAATTTGTGAGAGAGATTGCGGTTCTCTGGTTTCTACCTCATATTTTTTCTCCTTTGAAAAAAATCATTAGCTCTGCGCCCTATTTGGATCCAGTGATAGGCAAGATGACAAAAGAGACCTTGGCAAACAAGGTTGAAACTAAGAGGAGGGAGACAGTGAGGGGTGCAAGAAATCAGAGATGAGGTCTTACTGGGGTAGAGGAAACTTGTTTAAAAGAAGGGAAGCAGTTAAGCCACTGGTGAAAAAGATGGTATATCCTCTGCATGACATGTCCAGGCAGGAAAAGATGTTTATCTAGTGTCAGTGAGAAGATGAAAAATGAATTCAATTGTTTAATCAATTCAGTTCAAATGAAGAATTAATTCGGATAGAAGAATGTATGTTCTGGTTTTGCAGTTAGCCCTCTGGTTTGAGGATGGTTGGTGAAGTAAGGCTTTCCTGGGCACAAAACAAGGACTTCAGGCCACTCGTAACTGCACGCGCTGTCTCCATCAGAGGGAGTTCTGCACAGAACCAAGCCTGTCTTGAGTTAAGAATGCTAATTGTAACGTGAAAGCCTATACAGACACTAATTATGCAGTATTTTGCATCATACTTAGGTCTGTATGCAGAATATATAGCTACCTGTTTCATTGTCAGAGGTATCTCCTGGTGATGAAGACTTCACACGTTAAGCCAAATCGCCTTTCTATAAAATGAAACCGATCTAAGTTCTTACAATTTAGTGTAACTGTCTCTCCTACATAATTCTGAACCTATTAAGAGTGGCTATGAACACACAGTGTAAACTATTTAAAAGTCAACATTCTAGAGAACAGTGTTTTTCTAAAGAAATGAAACCAATCTTTATAACTGCTGGTAATCCCACAGATAAGAAGTGGGTTGCAAAGGATTTGGGTGCTGATTGCTTAGGCATTCTGGGACATTTTAATTGTGACAGTGTATTTCAGTACTTAGGTTTTCTGGGATTTTTAGATGCTGTCTTTCAATGACTTCAACTTACACAAGGAGTGATCTAAGTTATGTAGAAGCTTTTCTCACAGCAATTATTGAGCATGTGCTGAAATCACTGGTTTCTCTCTTGGCTTGCTGTGCTTGCCAAAACTCCCACAAAACCACAGAAATAAAATCCTGTTTCTCCTTAACAAACCTTTCATGTCGATAATAATCTCTTAAGAGCTTAGCAAACTCAGAAGTGTCTTCCATGCTATAGAATCCTAAAATGCTTCCAGGAATTCTTCCTGCTGGGATGGGAGAAATGAATGATGGTTGAACAAGTTTATGCTTATTTTGGCGTGTTCATAAAGGCTGATATTGGGAGAGACAAAAGTACTTCAAATGCAGTTCCAACCGTGCCCTAAGAAACTGTTGCTTCCAAGAAAATTGCTACCATAAGGCATGTTGGGACTGCCATTTTCCAGTAGCTGAGGAGGAATTTAATGTTGATGTAGTGCTGTGAATCTTGTACAAAGGGTTTGATGACCAGCCAAAACAAACCAACCCTGACCTGATGAAAATGTGTCTCAAAGGGTGACGTACAGTTTATACAGGACTTTGCATGTTGGGGGTTTTTTTTGGTTGGTTGGGTTTTTTTCTTTTTTGAGTCCACAAAGTTAAATAGTTTGTACAGTAAGCCCCTCTGGGATCACTCCAGAATGATGCTACAAAAACTGTGCTGTGCAGCAAAAGTGACAGTGGTTCTAAACTCTTATTATCTCAACAGCTTCTGCAGTTGCAGTTATTTGCACAGGTGTCTTACTACTCACCAGTCCATAAATCATGACTGGTAGTCCTCTTGATAAAAACTTGCAAAAGGTCACATTACCAATTGGTACTTAAAATCTCTGGGTGGGTCAAATTTCAGTATTTCTTCGGTGTCTTCTGAACAATAAAGCCCAGTGAACAGGTATGTATTTTTCTCTTGCCAATATAAATTCTTTTCACATCTTTGCTACTAGTCTAAGCATGGAATCTGGCTTTGAGTGTTAAAATCTCTCCATATGACTTTAGTTTTAAAGAACATAAAAGCTGGAAGGACGGTAGAGGTGAAATCTGATGGCCAAGAGGAATGCTGTTGAGAAAAAGATTAATGCCTACCTACACTTCTGATGTATTTAATTCAAAGTGTTGAAGAGAAAAGGCATCTGACAGCTGAAACCACATCGCAGTAAAAGGGTGAGGCAAATACTTTCAAACAAGCTCTGTAGCATTTCCTCCCCTGGGGTCTGGTGTTTCAGTGTAGCTGGTATTTTAAGTGTCCTGATGCAAGGTCTCATAAGGAGACCTCAGTCTTCAGAGGAAGCTGCTACCCTTTTTGAAAATAGACAAGTTTTTAAGCTTTCTCTAGTTTAGTACCCAAATGTCACTGTCCAGTTTTGAGAGGCTGGACACAGGTAGGGATTTGTACAGTAACATCTCCTACCTCCTAACTGTGTAGAGGGCCCTGGCAGCACACACTTTGCTATTCACATGTTATTCTCTGAACACCCTTGGGATCTGAGTGCAACTCAGTGAATGCTGCTGATGTTTCTGATCCATAGGCCTGCAACACAGACTTGTTCTGTCAAGGATGCCATGAAATAACATGACTCATTCTCTCAGCCAGTCTTAAGCCAGTTTAATCACAGAAGGATAGTTTTAGGTAAGTATCCTCAAATTGTGTCTTAATGATGTTGTGCACAATCCCATCTGACAGTGCAACATTTCTGGTTTTCATGTGACAGCGTTCCCCATTCCTATAGAATTTTTTTTTTTTCCATTTTCAGAAATATATCATTTGTAGCTTAGGCTGCATTTTTGAAACAAATGGAACAGAGCTGAATTGTTTTACAGTTTCCATTAAACAGAGGATTTCATAATATGTGAGATGTAAAACATATGCATCTAACAAAAATTAACCATTCACTAAGATCCAGATGAAGACAACACTCATTGAAAGACAGTGAGCTGTGCAGGTGGCCACAAATAAAGGAAGATGGATCTCTGAATGGCTGAAATTAGCCTGATTCTTTTAGATGAAGTTAGTCAAACAGCATAAATCTGTTAAATGTTATATTTTGCAGTTTGCTGTATCAGAGGAGTTCTGCTCAGGGCCCAAAGTGCAGAGTTTCTATGTAAGTGAATTCTTCTTACGTTTTCCGCTCTGCAATGGAATTATTTTCTGAAGTATAAGGGTAATCCCTGACCATGAGCAGAGATCCACTCTATGTAGTAGTTACACAGGAGATGCTGAAACATGTTGGCTGCTTTTTTACTACTTTTATATATTTGTGACAACCCTTGTCAGCAACAAGGCTACCACAATGCTTGCTGCTAATACTCAAAATACCCTGGTATGTGAGATACTCTGCCACTGCCCAGCTGCTGTGTCACAAACATGACCAAAGAAGAGGGCTGTGTTGAAATCTCCTCTGCTCCTAGTTTTGACTAGGGAGGAATTAAAAAAATTCCAGTGTCCTAATGGAGAGGTGGGAATAATAAATCTTGGAATTTGGTATGAAGCATGAGAATGGTCTTATGCTATGGAAGACAAGAGTAAACCATCTCTGTCTGAAGAAACTCAAAAGACCCAAAGAAATTCTCTCTGACAGTATTTAGTATAAAAGCTGGTTATTTTTCTCTTCTCTTTCACTTCTGTTTTCTCCTTCTCATGCTAATCATGTTTTCTCATCAAAATCACACTATGCTAAATTCAGTTAAACTATTTGAACAGTAACATCTACCCTGTAATGGTGGAACAGCAGCAGCATTTGGACCTTGCTTGATGTTCAGGAGTTTTACAGGAGAAGTGATACCCCCAGATGAATTTGAAGATGTTCCATATTCAGGACAGATTATATCACTATTTAACAACCTTTTATTCATCAAAACACGTAAAACCATGCACATATTAGGAAAGGTGTCATTTCAGACTATTACAATAGTCCTGAGCAAATTTAGTGACTGAACTAAACTTCAGGATAAAGTTTTTAGTAGCCTTATTACTTTGTTTGCTAGAAATATAAATTAGGCAGTTACTACCTCAGATGTAGCACAAAAATGTCTTTATGTTCATAGAGAAAAAGAATTGTATACAGGTTTTTTTTCAGCAATATTCTGTCATCTACTACCTTCTGGTACATGGAAAGTAGGTAGTTCAATTTCACACAAACACAGTCCTGTGGACTTCAGGTCTGAATATGGAAATGGAGAATTAAGGACAGCTCTCCTCCCCTAAAGGGAAATGGAATGTACTGATAAATTGCCATAGGAATTTTAATGTGCTGCACACTTCTATCAAATGGTAGCATAGATTTAAGACAGCCAGCAACGTGTTCTCTCTGGTATGTGGTCTTTAGTTGCATATTCCTTATTGCTGGAGGGCTCAGTTTATCCATTTAATATTGATTTATCAATCTTTGTCAATGCAACCCTTTCTTGATGATTGTAGAAGGTCATGATCATTTTACGGTGAAAAATAAGTAGTTGTACTAATGCTAAAACTGAACACAGCATCTGATGAATATACAAGCAGGAGTCTGCAAGTTATTCCATGTTGTACCAATTTTCCTTCCTTCCGAGGTCTAATCAGACTCTGATTGTTTCTTCTTGCATGTTGCTTTTCTTTGTATTTTTTCTTCTTGTGAACTGATTTTCACCCAGCTGACCCTGTTTTCACATTGTTATTTTCAGATTATAGCAAATTGCTTTCTCTCTGGTAGGGATATAATTTCCTTGTCCCCGTGGAGAACTTCTACCAGGTACCCAATCTCAGTGTAATTAGGCTTTTGCTGAATTTCTGCCTTAGCAAAGCTCTTGCTGTTACACAGTGTGCTGCCAAAATCTCTCTCTGTAGGCTCATACGTCATGCAAGTTCTTGTTTCCAAAACATTTATACTCTGTTGTTTAAGATTTTTTTACTGTCTTTAAAGTTCAGTGAAAAGGATTATGTTTGAAGGAGCAGAAAAGAGGACTAATTTCCAATATCGCTCTGCTTTCCATTTTACAGCAAGGAATGCTCTTCATTCCCTGAATGAAACTTCACATGCAACTACAACTACCTGAACACAGATTATGGTGTTTGACATCAGTCTTAGACATTGGCTCATGGCTTTTGAGATCTGGATTCAGTTCCTCACAATCTAAGTTCCCCATGGCTAAATCCACCAGAGGGTATTCACACCCAGTGTAAAACCTGAAGCAGGTCAGTTCTGCTAAGATTCACTGTCCAAAGGACCAGTCCTTGGAACTACTGCTACATAGCCTGTGGTGCTTGACCTACTGTGAAATACCACAAAGAGGTCCTTGCAACGGTGGCTTTTTTGTTTCTCAATTGCAAATGCCCATTCCCCCCGCTACCAATGTTTGTGGTGAAACAAGATCGCTTTGCTTGCTACAGATTTTCAGTAAAGCATTTATCAACTCAAATAATGTTAATAAAAATTAGCTTACAAATATTTTAGAAAGGAACAGCAGCAGGAGTACTGTGCCTAATTTGCAACTTGTGAACTGCTGAGTTTAGCTCTGGCTTCACAATCCCCTCTCTGCCAGTTTCCTTGTTAGTGGAATAGCAATATCTCCCCTACTTCCCATGGATGCTGCTGTTGTGAACTGTACCAATCGGCTGTGGTTTGGTCAGGATGCTTCTGATTCAGATTGCTGTACAAATCTGTATATGCAATCCTTGTGTTGGACAACCATTTATTTTTAAACATGGAGAGTTTCAGTGTGGTTTGCTATCAGTATCCCAAATTCTACTCCTGGTTTGTATTTCCTGATTGTGATTTTATCTATGGTTTACAAATGCACTAAAATTATTTTTCTGAAACAGAGCCAGCAATTGGACACAATTCAGTTTCATACTTGTAATCAAGCACTTGAACTGTTTCTGTGCCTATAATCAACAAGACATTTCTGCTGCGTATAGCAACTATAAATCTCCCCCTTTTTCCCTGTTGACTTTAGAGTGTTTCAGTTATCGATTGAACTTCCTTCACACAACATTAAATGGTTTTGTCAAAGGATCGTAGCTTTTTACTGCTGAATTCATAGCCTAGCAGTAACATTCCATTCTCCAGTGTCTTAATTGCTCTGATCTTTCATTAGAGATGGCTCTTCTCCTTCAGGACTTTGGCTAATTTTGATTCCTTAAACTGCAAAGCCATATGTCATAGTTACTCCGCTCAAGAATACTCATGAACGTGGCTATCTTGATACCTTCTGCTAAAAATAGAGACTAATAGAAGATACTGAAGGAAGCCATTAGGCAATATTTATGTTACTGCCTAGTGCTGGTCATTAAAAAAACACCAAACATCATTCTGATATGTACCTGAGAAGAATCAGACAAGTACAGGTAGGCAAAAAAATATCCCAAATCACTGCATGCACCTGGTGTTGATATGTCATTAGACATCCCCATAGTGAATGCCTTCTAAGAATGTCCTGTGGAGCAGAAGTCACAAAAGTGAGCCGGTGTCCCTAAGGAAGGCCAGTTTCACAGTCCAGAGCCAACTTCTGCCAACACCTTTCCATAATCAGACTTGTCAAATAGTCCTGAGTCAAGTCATTGGTCCTGGGATGCTAAGACACTTCAGTCTCCTTCAAAAACTGACAGAGAAATAGAAGTCATGACTGAGAAGTTGCATAAATCTATCCTGGTTTTCATTGTAAGCTCTGTCCTGCTGGCAAGAAACATTTTGTGCATGAGAAGATGCTTCTGCAGGTTATCAGAGTGCCAAACAAACAGCTGTAACACAAGATGATCTCTGCGCAGTCAAAGACCTCACATCATCGCTGCTCAGCTGCAGTGGAAGTGAAGAAGGTGGCCTTGTTCATACATTGAGTTGATGCATATTCTGGTCCGCCCTTCATATCAACTCATCCTGTAATTCCATTCCCCTTGAGGAAGATTGTGCACAGACAACTCCAAGCAGTGGTCCACAAAGGACTTATTGATTCAAGCAGTGAACCTTCTGAATGGCACATGCCATCTGCACTGACAACTGGGAGCTCAGGAAAAATATGAAGTATATGCGCAATCCCAAATAAGCTCCAGCTGCACTGGTTGGAAAATGGCAAAATTCCCAGCAAACTCAACACCAAACTTAGGATTTTGGCAGATGTTTCTGTTGCTAATTATTCTGTCTGAGAGATTCGGTTGCCTGCTGTTTGAATTTTCCTTGTCACCCGCAGTCTTTCAGAGAAAGAAGAGACTGTTTCTGGAAAGCCTAGAAGGGTTGGTCTGCCATTTTTACAGTATCCTGGTTCATAATTCTGTTGTCAAAACTGATAAAAATTACTATGAAAAATATTGCAAATACTTCAGGAAACCGTACAGCATTTGAAGCACGGCAAACATGAGCTTCAAAGAGATAGTGTTTTGCTTTCTGGGCCTCATAACCACTGATGACGGTGATTATTAAGGTAAGAATAAGAATGAAACTATTATCAAAATGTTAGCTGAACTCACTGGAGTCAATAACATGAAATGTCTGTTTATACTAATTTTTAAGGCAGAGCAGTACCTGGAAATTCTGATGCCAACAAATTTTGCATGAGCTTTATGCTGGGACAGTGGTATTGACACCATTTTAAGAGAATGCATTTTATTAGATCAATGAGATTTTAATATCCATTCTGAGCTGGGTCATTTTAATCTGTGCAAATCAATAATCCCATTGATTGATGAGTTGTCCAACATCAGATACAGCAAAATGATACGATGAGGTCTCTACCTTATGCAGAACTTCTCATACAGAGAAAACAGATTCCTAGATAAGGGAAAAAAGAAAATATCTGAATGCTTCTTCAGCATGTGGTTCCAGTGAATCTGTTATAGGCTCTGATGTAACAAGCAAAAATAACAACAAACCACTCCCCTTGGGAAATGCCTTGGATCACAATAAATAACAACCCATCAATATTGAAATTCTTCATGATGGGGTTGGTGAGGTGCTGGCACATGTTGCCCAGGAAGCTTTGGCTGCCCCATCCCTGGAGGTGTTCAAGGCCAGGTTGGATGGGGATTTGGGCAACCTGATCTAGTGGAAGTCCACACAATGCACCGCATCAAGATACCTCAAAATACTGAACTATGAAAATCATCTGAAGGCTGGGCTGTATCCCAGGTAAGAACTCACCAGCACTGCCAGATGCATCTGCATTAGGAGAACCACAGACGTGGACAGTTGTTGTGGGTTGACTGTGGTCAGCAGCTAAGCATCCACAGAGCCTCTCAGAAGGACAGGAAAGAGAACAGTAGGAGCAAAAGTGGGAACATTCACAGGTCAAGATAAGAACAGTTTAATAAGTGAAGGAAAGAGGAGAAAAACAAGTAATAGAATGGCAATCATTGACCACCATTGACCGATGCCCAGTCAGGTTCTGATCAATGGCTGCTTTGGAGAACAAAAATCCTTATTTTTTAGTGCTGAGCATGACATCATATCATAAGAAATATCCACGTGGACAGTTTGGATCAAGTGCCCCTGCTGAGTCCCTGCCCAATTTCTTATCCACCCACCAGCCTACTCACTGCAGGGGAGAGGGCAGAGTAAGAAAACCAGAAAGCATCAATCAACACTGAGCAAGCGCTGCTCAGCGATAGGAGAAACATTGGTGGTATCAACACTGTTTTAGTTGCAAATACAACCACAGGTGGTGCTGCTGTGCAGAAAGTAAACTCCATCCCAGCCAGAGCCAGTACAGTATCTTCTGCTGTCTTCCTTCCCTGGGTGTCCTGCTTCTCTCAAAAAGTCAGCGGTGGCTTTTCAGGGCTGCCTACTACTTGTGTTACTTCAGGTAGACGAGGCTGAAGAACTTTTTCTTCATTGCAGCCACCACATGAATTTCACCTCTGCCAGATGTGATTGTCAAGAGACTGGTGGGTAGCCTGATGGGAATCATTCCCAAAGAGTCTCTCTTCACCAGAATAGCAGAAAACTAGTCTTATCAAGTCATTCCTTGCTGTTCACAAGGAACTGAGTCCACTGAGGCTACAGTGAACATAATGGCAATTAGAGAAGGCCAGTGATCCAGACAAGGCATTACGAGCTTGTCCCAGTTCTTGAAGAAGTACCTCAGCACCACAGGTCGAGCAGTAAGTCTATTACAGTTTAAACATCCCTGTCAGCCACAGGAAGGACAAACAACACTGGGAACAACATAGAAAGAGTTATAACAGACGTTACACAGCATGTGATTTTTGTGGACTCTAGTTTAGGCTAATCGGTCCAGATTATCAGTGGGTACATTGCACAGATGGACAGTTTGTCACATGGACAGCACTGTAGACACCACATGCTTGTATGTCCTTCACTGCAAGTAGCTGAGGGAGCAATGTAGACTTAAAGAAGAGGCCAGCTGTGCTCCAGCATCCATGCCCTGTTTGTCAGCTCAGCTCGTCATTCCTGTTATACTTCTGGCTGCTAATTCTGCTCTGTGCTTCTCCTGCTGAAAGCTGAAACAGAAATGAGGAAAAAAAAATCTTCAGAGGGTGCTTTTTTAAAGTCACATTTAATTTCTTTCATTAGAGGTAGATGAGCTCTGACTCACCATTTCTCTAACCCCTCCAAACTCTCCACAGAAAGTACTGGTTTGCTGGAGAAATGGAATAAACACAAACTGCAGAGAGCAGAGTTTTAGCTAGTTTTCATATAAGTAATTAAAAAAAAGCAATATTCAGTCCTTAATTAGAGGAAGTTTGAGACAATTAGGTGGTTTGAGGTTCTGATAGAACCTTTTTTATTGCAAGAAGAGCTACAATTGCTAAGAAGGGAACAATCAGGGAAATATATCTAGTTTATCTCACAACAGAACTAATGCCATCTGAAAACAGCAAAGAGTTTTCCATTTTAGGAAGTACATTTAGAGTTAGCTTCTCAGTACCCAATTTGTGCCTCTGAGTAAGTGTTGGGGGGGGTATTTGTCCAGGAATACCTTCAGAAGACACGGAGCTGGCATTACCTGTTCTGTGCCATCTATTCTCATTCCTTACCTCATCCCAGTATTTTAGCCATGACAGTTATAAAATAAGCTGCAGCACCATAGAAAAGCATTGCAAAGAGTGCAAGTCTGGGCTACTAATCTGTGTAACTGCAGAATATTTCTCAAACTCGCTTTTGCTCAGCTCTCTTCAGCTCCTAATCCCCAGGTTGTACCTGCGCAAGCTGCCTCTATAAAGCAAGGTGTCTTCTGTCTCTGTACCCATAACGTATTCTCTACCTCAGATCTATGATCTTGCAGCAGCAGCAACTTGCCTGTGGATGGGAATGGGAAGGGACATGCAGAAAAGCACTTGGATCCTGCTTTGTCTGGAGATTTTCCCCTAGGACATGCTGAACAGCTCTGACTAGCCAGAGCAGCATTATACTCTAAGATCATACATAGACATGTGACAACTGCAGCAACACCTTGTGTTCTTAAAGGTTGTTCCATCCTAAAAAAGTATTGAATTTGCCCCTTTTTGATAAGCACGATGCCTTCCTCAAAGCAGCAGGTGGTGACTGGAACTATTTAGTCATGTTTGCTCCAGTAATTTTCCTTTGATGATTGCATTTCCTAATGTTTAACCCCTGAGAAGCTCATGAGACACAGGCCCACAGTATCAAGAGCACTCTGCAAAATGTTGGGAAAGATATTCTCTGCCTCTGTGTTTCTAAGGAGCAGAAACACAAGCTGATCCTGTCAGTGGTTATTCAGCTAAGAAGCTTGTTGCTGGAACCACTCTAGCACATGAAAAGTATTTTCAGAACTGTTTTATGAATAGTTTTCTTAATGATCATGAAATGCATAGCAGAATAGGGGGTTTTGTACTATCCTTTTCTTTTTGGGAATCCTCATAACTGCGAGCATATTGGACTACATTAATTTTTTTCAAGTGGCATGAGTAGAAAAAAAAGTATTTTTCAGTGATTGGAGGCTACTTTGAATTAGGTAGATAGAAGTGCAGTTGTATGGGGTTTATTTTTACTCCAAACTCTGCAAATAGAGCTTTTCCATGAGACTATTTAGAAAAACAGTGTGTAGCCAGGCCAGTTTTATATGACACCTTTTCACCAGTGGAAAACAGCACTTTATGATATGATGCTTTTCAAGGGAAAATTTGTGTCTTTTTCTGGAAATTCTCTTTCAATGCATATTTGAGTGCAAACCTCACTTATCTAATATGTATTTACAAAAGAAATTCAAGCTGTTTATTTCAGAAATCTCTCACAGATAATGACACATCCGTACAGAAAGACCTGATCAAACTGAATGAAGCAGATCTGATGGGTGTCCCAATAAGGCCTGAGATTAACCTTCACATCTGAAAAGTAAGCAGTTAGATTAAACCAAAGAACAGTGCGGCAGTGGCGTTCACCAGGTAAACTCATGAGATGGGACACAATCAGCCATGGTGGGAGGACAGCAGAGGATCTGGGTTGCCACATACATAGAGGATGCCCAGCATGGAAACCGCAGTTAGTCACTTTGGAGCTGGACACTGTGTGTCTGTGACCAATAGCAGTTGCCAGTCAACAAGAAGAGCTCTCCTGGGGTATGTGTTCTGCTAGAAAAAGGGAAGAAAATCATCCTGTAGCAGGTAGCAGGGGGTTGCTGAGTGGTTCCTGGGGCCAGCTGAGGCAGGGCTGAATGTATTTTGAACTGAGTAAGCCATGTGCCAGTGCCCACAGTGGAAGAGCAGAGAAAGCCAAGGAATACTGAGACCACTTTGAAGCTTTCTCTGTGCCCCTGTAATCAGAGGAAATTCTTCCACCATCAATCCCCATGGGATGGAAATTGTTGGTGCAGGCACAGCCAGTGCCAGAGTCACTCCTGGCTCCCCAGCCCCCATTGCACCCTGGCAAGAAGAAGTTAAAAAATGAGCACTCACCTAAACTCAGGATGTCGAGAACAAGAAATTATCTAGATGCCAAGGAATACAAGGGAAAGAAAGAATTTAATTGCAAGAGAAATTAAAGCTATTCCTTTAAGAACATAAATGCTGCCTACTTGATGTTTTTCAAACTTGTAGGATGATTCTAACGATGAGACTATTAAAATGAAGGCTTACAGCCTGCTGAAGAAATGCAGAGAGAGCAAAAAGGAAAATGGACTAGGTCTTTGTGTCAAACATGTCACCGTGTCTCTCTGAGTCACTAAGAGCTTGAAAATAAATCGCTGTAGTTACATCTGGATCCATGCTCTGTGAATGCAGAAAGAGCTTTGCAAGTTGGTCTTTGCCACAGACCATTGTATCACCTCAATGAACACAAGCACCAGCACATAAACAGCTGGCTGTAACACACAGAGAGAACAGTGTAACTGTGAGGGATTTCAATGTGAGTGATTTAAACAGGAGATTCATAAAGCCACAATGAAATATCCTTGAAACTCTTTGGTATTATAAATGATGGTTTTCTAACTAGCAAAATACTGAATCCAACATCAGGGGACTCTAGTCTTTCAAAACTTCATCTTCAAAGGGAGAGGAGAAAGGACTGTACAATAAAAAAAGAGGTGATAGTTTTTTAGGCTACGCTGACAGCTCACTCACTGTGGAGCAGAACCACCAAATTCTAGTGATTTCCCTCCTGTCTGGGTCTGGGGAGGGGGCAGGGGCAGGGAGGTTCCAACACTGGAAGTATTTAAACCAAGACCAGACCTTTTTCTGAAAAACATGTTCTGTTTCAGTCTGGACTATTGGACCTGAAGCAGCCATTCATCCATAAAATCTCGTGTCTGTATAATGCAGCCAATCAGCCTGGGAGATCATAGTGGCTTTTTCTTGATAGCTCTGCCTTATAATAACTATGAGCATCAGTGCAGGCTGGTGTCATCATTTACTGGTGATGCCATGTGCCCAAGCACTTGGTATTCTCAGTGTAAACACTATAAGCTAAACTCTAGAAATGAATGACTTGTAATGTTTGAGTTTCTTTATACACTTTGCCCTTAGCAGGAGGCACTCGGTTTACATTTCGCTCTACAAGCTGTATATTACTTGGACAGAGATCAGCAGACTTTTCTAACATCCAGATGATGTGGAATATCACAGAAAATATGATGAGAATTGTTTTCATGTAAGTAAGAATGAAGAAGGGGAATTATCATCTAGAGAGACAACACTCTATTGACAGATATCCCCCAGGGATCAGGAGCTGGTGTTTTCACAAAAACTAGAAGAACTGGCATGGTGTCTAGCTACTCTAGAACCTACACTCATCTGTTGCTTGCTTTTCGTCATCTTGCTTTTGACAGCTTTATTTTTTCATTCCTAGTCAAGATAGAATGTCAGGTCCCCAGAGCTGTAACCAAATATTTAGAAACTATGTACTCTTTTAGCATAGCTTAATAACAATATGCAATTAACAATAATGATGATTCTGCCAATAATAATATTAGTTGCACTAAAATAAGTTATCAGAAATTCCATCTTCATTTTTTTTATTCCTAGGAATAAAACCAATAGTAACTATAGTCTGACATTATAGGTTCAGCTTTGTGAGAATGAAAAAGTTATGATTCTGATTTGGCACTGAGATTCCTAGACTTTATAGAATACCATTAAACCAACAATATGTGAACTTTACTGTTACAGATTAATACCAAAAAGACTTTGAAAGGTTAGTGGAGTAGGTTTTTTTTATTCTGCTGGTAAAATAGGTTTCTGTGTCTACCAATTGACCAGATCAGCTAGTCAAAACTCCAAATGGTCTTCTATATGACTGTAAAGTTTGAACCATCTTCGAGAAGATACTATGAGAACTACTGCCTTGACTCTTGTAAAAAATTCTATATTCTGTATTTCTCACTAACTGTACTTCCTGAAGCACTGTTATGGCAATCCAGTCACAGGAAAAAAAAAAAGACTTTTTTTTTTCCCTATAAAACACCCAGGTTGAGCCGGTTTGAAATAAACAGGAATATGCTGATAACAGTATAGAGAAAGTGAGCTTTAAGCTAGTACTGAAGTGCATTCAAACTCAGTTGTTGCTCAGCAGGGTCTCTTCAATGACATTAATGGGAGGAAAAGCCAAGTCACCCTGAAGTGGAAGCAAAAGGATTATATCCTTTCTGGTGGAAACACTGTTCAGCAGGGTTTTTTGTATCTTACTGATACTATATTTAACAATGCACTGATTATTATTTTTTCTTGCTTTCTACCAGTTACTACAGGCCTCTGTGCTACTTGTGGTTTCTGTTTTCATGCAGCTAATAATCTGTGTGTACCAAAACTGCTGCTTAGTGTTCAAATTAAGCATTTTCTGTCCACCAGCAAAATTTACCCTAGCCCCACAAGAAAAGCTTGTTATTTCAGTTGCAGAGGTAAAAAGCAAGCCCTCTTGAGGCTGAACTTAATGGATGACAGCTGACTGTGCACAGGCAGCTAGAGGAGAGGGATGCTTCCCTTAGCATCTCTGGCCCAGCAGCAGCGCTTACAGGGGAACAAGCACGTTGCACATGGCCACTGAGGAAACATGACAGTACCTTGCTTTTATATCTTGATGGAGTAAAAGGCTAGCTGAAAAGTCAGTCACTTAATCATCACTATTTCTCAGCTATATGGGACTATTTAAAAAATATATTTTATTTATCTGATTTAAACCAAGAAATCCAGTAGATTTCCTCATCTTAGAAATATTCCTTGTGTTGTGTATTCTTCAGAGATTAATGCTCTAAGCCCTCTGCAAATTATGACAGGATATGTGTAATCTAACAGTGACACATCTTGGTGCTTAAAAGTCTGTGGCCTCCAGCCTTGTGCACATCAAGTACCGAGCACGTTTCTCTTAGGTCATCCTGTTCACTCCTTCACAGCTCAGTGCTTGAGGGCCCAAACCGGCTCCACTGAAGTGGAGGGCAGATCTCCAACATTAATCAGAGTTTGCAGAAGAAGTTTAAGCCTTTTAGCTATAGGAACATTTTCGTTTCACAAGCACAGGCTCAAATTAAACACAGGGAAGAGTCCGGGAGCTGTTGGTCAGAGTAAGGAAGGTTGGGATGGCGGAGAGAGCCCCAGCTGAGAACCTGTGAGATCTGATAAGACAGAGTGGTTCTGCCATGGGCTTTCCATTACTTAGACTTACCGAGTATGACTACACTGCTAATTCAGGCCTGGGCTGGCGTGCTGTAGCTGTTCAACAGTGCCAGCTCTCTCTCAGCATCTATTTTCAAGGCAGCTAAACTTGCATTCACACTATAGAAGCTGTTTCATGGCACAACTTTCAACGTGGCAGGTGGTTTTCTAGTGAGATGACTTTTTGTTCTAGTGAGATGACATTTTGTTCCTAATTAACGTATGCAGTTCTTTGCTCAGGCTAGGTGATCAAAACAAGCCCTGCCAAGAAGAAAGGAAAAAAGCATCGACAGCTTGAACACTGAGCCAGCTTTCCTAACTGTTTCAGACAATTAGTTCTGAAACTGACGCAAAATGCATCCCTCCTTCCTGTTCCTTGTACATCTGTTAAATAATGATTATATTGCCTTCTGCAAGATCACGGACAAGGTGAGACTGTTGGAGAGCAAGCTGCTCTGGTTGATCTAAAAGAAGAAAAAGCCTCTCTGTTCTTCCTTTTCTTCCTCAATGAATTTTCATTCTTGTATAATGAAAATGGATGCTGATCTGTTGTGTATCATCAGAGTTTACAAGTCTATTCAAGGAAAGAAGGTTTTGAAAAAGAAAAATCTTTTCAAGCTCATGATCCCTTTTGGATAATAGAAACCAGAAGACAACACATCAAAATATATGTTGACCGGATCAGTGGAGCTCTGGAAAGCCACTGGAAATGAGGTTTGGAGTCTGCATCGTTTAGAAGCTGGGAAAGGAGAACTGGGGGAATAATTTGTTTACCAAATCCTGGCTTCCAGCCCTGACTTTTAGATGACCACTGCATGGTTAGGAGATGATCCTGCTCAGTACTTATATTCATGCCTGTGCAGCCCAGTGTAGGCTGTGCATCATTTGCAATAGCTTAATTTTCTTGCCAGGAGCTCAGGTTACAGAAAGCAAGCTAGGAATGGCTACACGCAGGCACAAGACATGTTATGGCATATTTTGAAACTGAAGTGTGGGTTATTCTGCATGTGTGATGATAAAGCCATTATTCATATGCAACATAAGTCTGATAAGGCCTGTCTCCAAGCTCTTTGCGAAGGGAAAGCCAAACACTAGCATAGGTTGTCCTCATGCAGTGTGAATGTAGGCAGCCCTGCAGCCCTGCCTCTGCCAGGTACAGTACAAGCCAGTAAGTCATTTCACCCGTGCTCAGCTTTGTGTACTGCAAAGATGGTACAGCTAGGCTGACAGGTCCTTGGTCTAGACAGAAAGCATGTAGTGATGGCTTGGTGTCCTCCTGAGGCCAAAGCACTAGCTAAAACTGAAGACATCACTTCTTCATCTCTGATCACTGTTCCTAAATGGGAGCATTGCAGAACTTGTCTTGCATCTCCAGGCCTCAGTGAGGATGGCTGCACAGAGCGAGCTTCAGATGCTCAGGAGGTGCCATGATAAGGGCTGTGTAAGTATGTTCAAAGGTTTCTTGCTTCCTCTGAACCGTTCCTGCATTGTGGAGTTTGCCTTAGTTACCTGGTTGGTGCCATCATTTCTTGGTAAACGCAGACAGCTGTGTGCTCCCTGCCCTGCTTCTGATGAGCAAAGCCTGTGCTGCTGTGCCCCAAGGCTTGTGATCTATAGCCAGTCACTTGGAGGACATCTGCATTGCCATCTTAGCTCAGAGCATCACTGTGCAGACAGCTCACTGCTCCCGACCATGTTTTCCTTTGCTCTGTGCCCCAGTCTGGAGAGACACAAGTGCTGCTGCCCTCTGTGCAGCTCCTGTAGTTCAGCAGAGTAGCACAGGCTCATAGGTGTATTTAGCCCCTGTGGCAGGATGGACACACCTGGTCCTGCAGGTTTGTACCTGGTGGAGCTGGCTTAGCCACTCCTTCACTAGCCAGGCTGATAATCCAACACAGAAGTGTTTCCATACTCACTGTTCCTGCACAATTAAAGTGGGAATTGTAGCTGCTGTAGCGATGGTTGCAAAACAATGTAAGTAGCAGGAGACCTCACTTGGCCCTAAAAAGTGGAAGATGCTTCCTCCTTTTCCAGGGTAGGATGGTCCCTTGTAACACCCAGTGAGTGAGAAGGGCAGGGTAGGCATGTGGAGGGACAGGTATGGGCCAGAAAGGGTCAGAAGAGAGATTGAACTTGCTTTTCAGACCTGGTGACTTGGGATCATTGAGACTACGAATGGCAGACGTGTGCCTTTGGAGGTACCCATCAAAAGGGAAAATACAGAGTGGGGAGGACAGCACAGGAGAAAACTAAAGCTCCTCTTGCGTCAAAGAACAACTGTTCTTCATCTAATCTGGAGACTTTCCCCAAAGGGTTTTTTTCTTTAATTCCTCCCACTACAGAGGGAAGTTATGAAAACATGGAAAGATACTGGGATAAAGCACATACATCATTGTGTGCTCAGTTAAAAAAATCTACACTGATATTCTAATGAACTTTTAGCTAAAGCACAGCAGTCTCTTCTTCTTACTTGATACTGTGAGGAAAATTATCTTATTTGTCCTGACAGTATGACATCTACAAAAAAGGAGCTTATTGAGTGTGTTTGCCATAATTAGCGACACCCACATAGAATGAGACTTGTTCCCCCACTGTGAGCTAAAGCTTAACTTGCAGAAGGATCCTTCTGAACATGGTGGTGCTAAACTTATCAGTGACTGAGCACAAAGCATTTTCATCTTGCTTTGAAGCTGCTTATGAGGGTCTTGCAGTAGCAGAGAATAAAGTTACCTTTCTCTCCTACATGTTCCCTCATTACAAGTTCCCCAAGGATCATAGAGAAGTAAGGAAAACAATAAATATTAATTTCAAAAAGTTTGGTTAACATTTGTGGATGAAGACTTTCAGTGGGTTTTGCAAAAGTATGTTGGAGACTTTGCTGTGTTTCTGTACATAAACCCCAAAATATCACCTACTCAGAAACAGTCATGGCTGACTCTTTCTCTAATTTGTACTACAAGACTTTATGCCTCCTCTACTCCAGCTTTTTTTCATCAGACAGCTTTAAATAGTCTTCCATTCTGAGAAGATTACAGGGTGCAGCAGACTAAATATGACATGCAATAATCCTTAACAACTTTGTCACAGGACAACGGGCAAAGCTGCCTCTTTTTAATTATTTTTATACCTTGAGGGGTTCTTTCTTTAAAGCGTATGTGTTGTCTTCTTCATTAAACTTAGTAACCATGCTGAATCACATGCCTTTTCAGTTATGTATTATGCAAAATAGATTTTTTAAAATGTGAACTTACCTCCCCATTTGATGCCTGACCTGCCTGAGTTCAGTCTGAGTGCCCGAGCAGTACAACCTGCTACTTATTCTTAGCTTTTTTTCCCAAAGTCTCTTCTAGTTTCCTCCTTTTGAGGAACAAAAAATGGATCAAAATTTAAGGTTCTGGTATTTTTAGTTTTTTCTTATTACTTTCTACAATAAGCTACTTCCGGTTTTCATCACATAACAACTTTGTCTTAGGCACAGGTTCAGCGTTGGGGACACAGTGGGGCAGAGTGCCATGCCAAGAGTGGTGAAAATTCCACTCATGAGCTCTACTCCTAAACAGAGCAATGTCAGGGGAAAGAAGAGAGATGGATCAGAGCTACCTCCTGCCTGTTCCTGCTGGGCAGCCTAGGAGCTATATGGCTTTACCTCCATATCATGGCAAGAAAGTGCTGTGCTGGTAAAATAGGAGCTTGTGTCCCACTTCTCATTTGGTCTCACAGCAACTAAGAATGAGATGAGGTCTCATATAACTGATTTGAAGCTAAAAGGAACAAGAGCCCTGATAGAGCAGAGCCACCTCACACAGCTGCCGCAGTCCCCATGCTCTGCGCTGACAGCAAGGTTCAGCTGGGATGTGATTACCGTTTAATGTCTGGTTTAGTATCCTAGTGAACAAGCTACTGACAGCATTGCTGAAGGGGGGAAATATATTTTTACCTGCAAAGAGAATACAGAATATTAAGCAGAGAACAGTTCTCAACAGAACATGTTTTTCTCTTCGCCTTTGAGCCTGTTTTCTGGAAAAGGCACTGGCTTCATACCCCCTTGGCAAAGTCAGCCTCCACAAACATCCACAATTTGGGCTGCGCAATATATGAACTTTGAAAACTTTATCTTAAGAATAATTATTCCACATTCACATTAAAATTTCAGTTGCCATGCTAAACCAAAGGTTAATGAGAATGAGATTTCTGGCAGTGAATAAAATGCTTTCTAAACGTTACTTATAGACTTATTGTATTCCTTTCTAGAAAGGAATATCAAATCAAAGTACTTTCTTCTCAGTTCAAGGTAAGTTGTAACCACTTTTTCAGGCTGTTTCTGGGTTGATTCATCTCAAGTAAAGATGCAAACTCCTAAAAGGAAAGGTGACAGAGGGCTTTTTCACTATTTCTGTTTTTTTTAAGAGCTAATGGAAGACAAGGTGGTTGAAATGCTGTTTGCCCACAGCAAACAATTTTCCTCATGTGTGAGCAAGATATTAGTTTTATTCATCATAGTAAACATATGAGAAGTAGGACTGTGTGCCTAGACTTGTAAATTTTCATGACAGCTTTGCATACTGGAATGATTCATACAATGAAATAATGCTGGAAGTTAATAAAAGAAATGCAACCTCTCGTACCATCCAGATACTCACTAAGATACAGAATCCTACAGCTTCTTGAAGTCAGTAAAATGATGTCAGGTTATTTCAGCAGTTTTGGAACATGCACATAAAGATCAATTCAAATTTTCCTTCCACGTTTGTACCTGCTTTGCATGGTGATTTATCCAGGGCGTTGTCCTAGCAGAAGATAAGCAAAATACTTAACACTAAAGACAGAAGAATCACTCCTGTGTTTTATTAGCAAAGTAATGAAACCCAGAAAAAAGAGATGGTTTAGCTCTAAATACCAATCTGAACACACTACTGTCCTAAAAGAGGACTCCAGCAGAGCTCAGATGCCTGTCTCTGTAAGCGTGATACAAACATCACTAAACAGTTGGCCAGATACCTAACCTTGCTGCACTTTTGTCTGCTTGACCTATCTGTCCTCTCCATTCCTGCTTTTGGGCACATAGAGGGTCAGACTCATTTGAGCAGCAAAACTGCTCTTCTGGACCTGCAATTAAACAGATACAGAAAACAGAGGCTACTTAGCCAGAGAAAGAAGAAAAGGGAACAAAAATCTTAATGTCTACAATTGATACCATGAGCTCAAACTTAGGCACTGCAGGGCTTAGTGTTGGATGCCTGCACCCCAAAATAGAGTCCAGGAGCCTGTGCTTGAGTCAGCAGGAAAAGCTGAACACAGACATGCCTGTGAAAAGCTGCTCTTCCCAGCACTGAGGTGCCACCTTCCAGGCAGGACCCAGCTGCTCCCAAAGGCAGGTGCTGGCACTCAGTGGGGAGCTTACAACTGCCCTCGAGAAGAGGAGGGCAGCTGATTCAGCTCCCATCGCCATTTGCGGATTTTACAATAAGTAGGCACTGGATTACTGAAGGGAAAAACAGACTTTGAAGCTGGAAGCAATATCCAGGTTTCTATGACTCCAACTGACTGTCCTGAAGGGGTCAGGAATTACACCCCTCCTCCTGGTTACTTGCTTCCTCCCCGAACCAGTGAATACTCCCTACTTTGCTGCACAGCAGCACAATCCCACCCACAGTAGAGGAAATTATCTTGCTCTTCCATGACCAAGTAATGAAGGCATCACTTTTTCCTTCAGCCAAGTTTTAAAACAAGTGTGTATACCACGATCAGCCTTTGGGAAGAAGGAACATGGGAAGAGAGGTTTTTACACTGGATCACAAACCAACTGATACTGGCACCAAAATTCTGGAGGTAGTACCTCAACCACCCTCCCCATTTCTTTCTAGTTCCTACTATGCTGGCCTGCTTAATCAGTTTTCTAGCTCTTCATCCTGACATGATTCTTTCTCCTCTGACTTTGTACAAACTTCAGAGGCACCTGACACAAACCTCGGGACTCTGTTTTGCATGCCAAGTATCTAAAGGCCAGTACATCATCTGACTCACCAACACTGATGTCCTCTGCTGAATTCAGCCAAAGGAAGCAGCAGTTTAAATCCATCAAACAGAAAATTGGACCTAAGAAGAAAAGGAAAAGTTTAACTTCATGGATAAATGTTGATACGCCATGAGGTGTTTTGCAAAGGTGCAGCTGCAGTGGCTGGTGTTCTTGAGAAGCTGGCAAAAGCTGCGGCTCTGCAAAGTGAACCTGAATTGACTTGTTCCCTGCAGCTCCCCAGACTGAGTCACGCTGTTCAGTATGTCCAGCTTTGGTACAAACCCGGTTCATTTCACCACCTCCAGATCAAATGTGAAAGTAAATGGATCTGGCACACATTCTTAACTTGAAACTATTGTCTTTGCCAACTTTTCCTAATTAGTGCTGACTCTCTCCATGACCTATTTTCCAGAACTGAGAAGCACAGGCAGGACTGCCTGATAAGAGCCTGCACTTTTTCAAAATAATGAAAAGCTCATCTGTAGCTTCAAATTTCCCTTTAGCCGCTGCAAAAAAGGTCATAGATGTAAAACAGGCCACTTATTTTCAAGATTAAACTTTGAAAACCCTTCAAGTCCTTCAAGTCCTCAGCACTGCAGATGTTTTAATCGGAGAATCTCTTCTCTACTTCATCTCCACGTTATTCTCTATCTGTATAGAGCAGATATGACTCCCCCGCGTCACTTCCTCACTGGACTGTAGACTAAGACTTACTCTCATTTTCTTTCTCTTGTAGTCCTGTCTGTCTGTTCTTCAGTGAATCTTATTATCTTAACTGCACAGACATGCAGGTTAATGGGTGGAACAGAGACTACTTCTCTGGACATTATTGCCTATAGTCTAGCGGCAGGACACTTTCTTCAGCAGTAAGAGATATGGACATGAATTCCTCTGGCTATGGCAGGTAGGCTTTCCAGGGGAGTACTCTAACCCCTAAGCACCGACCCAGTGGAAAAGATTGGACTGGGTACTGTTCTTTGAAGTAATAAATTTAGGTATCAGGAGCTATATGCCACATACAGCCAAGACACGCACTCCCACAGTGAAGAGCTGAGGGGGGATTCCAGGCTTACCCTTGTGCCCATGCCTCCTGGCCCACACAATGCAGGTCCCACACAGCACACAGGATTTTCCGTGCAGTCACTTCTCCCCACACACTGTAAAAGGGAAGTAAACAGCTAAGACTGCATTGGCATTAGGCATTGTTGTACTTGTTCTGTAGGGACTAAAATCCTACATCTAAAAGATACTGTGTCAGTAACCCTGTGTCAGTCCTTCACAGTTATTTTTATGAAAAGGTATATAAAGTCCTCCCAGTCTAAAGACTTCAGATTAAAGCAAGAAACCCTCCAACAAAAAATAATCTCATTCCAGATGGTTCTATCCTGACTGCTCAGATAGGATGCATCAGCTGTGGTTCCCCAGCTCATTGTGACTGCTTGTGTGCTGCCTATAAGGCACTAGATTTAGGAACTGGCACTTCACTTTGTTCCGTGAGCTGAACTTGCCAACTCCTGAGTCATGTCCTATTGCCATGCACTTGAGTTTTGAGATTAGGTTGTTTTTTTGTCTCTGTGGGTACTTGCAAGTGAGGTGAGAAGGTCTGGGGGAAGGGAGAGGCAGATATTAATTGAGTTTTCTGATTAGATTCCATTCATTATACATTTCACAGAATCACAGAATGGTTGAGGTTGGAAAGGACATCTGGAGGTTATCTGGTCCAGACGCTCCACTCAAGCAGGGCCATGTACAGCCAGTATCCCAGGACTGTGTCCAGACAGGTTTTAAATATCTTCAAAGAAGAGACTCTATAACCTCTCCAGGCAACCTCCCCTGGTGTTCATTTTAGTAATGTACATATTGATCTTCACAGCAAGTTTAGCACATATCTTATATCTTACAAAACCAGATGAGGACTACATAAACATGGGGGGGGAGGGTGTAACATGAAATTAGTGTTCAAAATTCTGAGTCTGAGGCAATAGTACCCCAGAAAATCCAGCTTTTGTCCCCCTGTAATGATAGGGTCGAAAAGCTCTACAGAGCTGAGTATGATATGAAGGAGTATAATTAATGCCATCCTTTCCTGAAGGACCTCCCATGGCTATTTTCTTAGAAAGAGTGATCTAGCACCGAGTTGTTTCTTGAAGGTTTCTTAATAGGCAATTACGTATAAAGACATAAAAAGAACACAATCTCAATAGGACCTTGGGCCCATATCCAGAAAAACAAAAGCAACAACAACAACAAAAAAGGATATGGTTTCAATAAAGTATAGAAATCAGGTAGAATCTAAGACCCAAGCGCAAGTTTTCAATTCAAAGAACTCTGCAGCAGCTCACTAGTAATGCTGGAGGCACCTTATCTCATTAAAAACTTGCCTGTGCGACTTGTGTAGCTCAATTTCCACATGCACCTGGCATTTCTTACCTATGAGCAACTAAGCACCTTCTTTTGCCTAACACTTATTGGAATCCAGATAGAATGGAATTCCTAAGTCGCTTAAGAGGTCCAGCCCAAGAGGTGGCACCAGAGTTAACTGAAGGCTCTCAAAGAGCCAGGAGCCCACAAAACAGAGATGAAGTGAAATCGTGACACCTTTTCACCTTCTGGTTAGAGTATTCACTCTGAAAATAGGAGAGCTACTCCTAATTCACTCCATCGAAGTAGAATCAAGCAGAGACATGACTCCCACACTGCAGAGTGGCCAGTGTGCTGCAGGGAATTGTTGGCACAGAGGGTCTCCCTTTCCTGCTGAAGCTGGGCCTATGAAGATTCATGAGATTTACAGTTTCTTCTCTATGTACGATCTTCACAAAGGCTAGTGCACTGCACACATGAATTAGAGCATACATCAGAGCTATGAATTTTAGAAGTGTTTTATTAATGTGTTCCACTCTCAGTCTTTTAAAGATGCAGTGTAGTAACTACAGTTTACAGAAACCTGGGGATATAGTATATATTGAATCTAATTTTTCAGGTGTACTTAGCTTACTTAAATCCAGACGAAGTGCGTTGTAAATTACTGATACAAGACAACACTGTCTGTATACTAGTGGCTTTTCTTACACAGGGTAGATGTTCAAGCCACAGGAGAGCAAAATAGCCCAAATTTCTTTTCTCTGTGAGTACTGAGATGTAAGCACAAACTGATAGTCAAAAAAGCATCATCATCCCCTGACTACATGAACTATATTTTATGAGCTATAAATCCTGAAATATTCAAGGAAAAAAGCTTCTGTATAATTATCCTTGGACTGCAATACTGTAACATGTGCTTAAGAACAACAGAAGCGCTAAATGCTTAATTAAGACAAGTCATATCAATGACTGGGAAAGGAGCTTTATTTTCTAATACACGTCTTTTTTAAAGCAATTAGGCAGAGTCAGTGTTCTTAATTCTGCGGTCATGCAATATCAAAGGGACATAATTAAAAACATTTACTTTGCAGAACTGGGAGACACACAGTTGCCAGGCAACATCTTGTGTACCTTGAGAACGTGTAACAATGCAGATGATTTATATAGTGCTGTTGTTGTGTCTCCAGATGCTGATACCTTTGTATCTAATGTAGATTCCTATAGGCTGAGCCACCACCTAGCTATACCCATCATCCTGAATCTATTTCTTGGTTTGCCAGCACCATCCATCAGCTGCAAGCCCATTTTTAAGCCTGTAGCTTGAATCACTATTTAATATACTCAGAAATAAGAGCAGAAGTTGGTTGGCAAGGAGAAGTAAGGAACTGTATTAAACACCACTAATTAATTTCCTTCTCATATCAAACTATCAATCTAATAATATTAAACCATCAAACTAATAATTATTAATATAGATTGTGGGGTTTACTCTATTTGGGAAAATGAATATATTTTTTAAAAATACATGTCACACAGCATCATCATCCCAGAAGTCACACAAATTTCTACGTTCCTAAAGTCACTGAAAAAATTATACCCAGAATTAGAAATACCAGAGATCTTCCCAAAAAAAGATGCTCAGTGTTTTCAGGGTCTTGGAAAGAAAGAATCCGTTCCCATTCTGGATATGTCCAGAGAAGAGCAACGAAGCTGGTGAAGGGGTTGGAGAACAGGCCTTATAAGGATCGGCTGAAAGAGCTGGGGTTGTTTAGCCTGAAGAAGAGGAGGCTGAGGGGAAACCTCATTGCTCTCTACAACTACCTGAAAGGAGGTTGTGGAGAAGAGGGAGCTGGCCTCTTCTCCAAAGTGACAGGGGACAGGATGAGAGAGAACATTAGGAAAAAAAATTTCACAGAAAGGGTTATTGGGCACTGGCAGAGGCTGCCCATGGAGGTGAGTCACCTTCCCTGGAGGTGTTTAAGGGACGGGTGGATGAGGTGCTGAGGGGCATGGTTAAATGTTTGATAGGAATGGTTAGACTCGACATTGGCATGTATTTTGTGTTGTATTCACTGCATTTATTTGACACCAGGACATGCTATTGGCAGGATGTCAATATAGGAAACCTTCCTTACCCCAATACCTCAGGCATGGTTACATAAGCGATGCCACTCTACTCAACACCAGCAAATGTATTTTTACATCGTAGTCAAGAGGAAAAAAGTAGTTTGAGTATGTATGAAATCTGGTCCCTGCAGGCTAATTTTCTCAGATTTTATACAAATCTTTGTTTTCAATATTATTATAGTGCAAGGCGATAAAGGAGAATCAGCTCCTGTATTCGGCGGGGGGGGGAAATTGTTTTGGATATTTTCTCTTTAAAGTTTGGAAGCTTTGGGTTGGTGTCCCAGAAACCTCCTCCTGGCAGCTGTCTGGTGCCAGCAGCTTCCCACTGGAGGGAGCTGTGACACTTGAAATACATCACCAGCTGCGGCTGGAAACTGCCCTGGAGGCCCCCGGGAAGGATTTTCTGCCCTGCTTTTGTCTTCTGCTCTTTTGAAAGCTATGGATCACCTTAAACAGATATGGTCAGTTACATGAAGTCTTTGGTCAAAATAACTGTTGGGAGAAGTTGGTGTTAACAGAAAGCTTTCCGTTAAATGCCCATGTGTGAGAAAGAGAGAGATGGCTCTATAAAAAAATGGTATCTGCTCGGAAACAAGTATTTGCGTGCAGTTTACAACATTGCACACCTAATTATTGTGACATTGGGCTGCTGAACAGAAATAACAAAAGGAAGCTAACACTAAGGACTCCAGCAAAAATGCCAAAAATGCCAAAAATGAAAGGAAAAATTGCTCTTGAACTCCTTAGTGATTTTCTTCCACGAGACACATCCTCTTGGACACCAGAACAAAAGCTTTAAAGCTTTACTTTGAAGTCATGGTTGTAAGGGTAAAATCGTTGTGTGTTTTCTTTGAATTACTGTGTGTCTCCTGTGGATGAGAGCCAGCAGCCCAGGTGTGCAGAGAGGTTAAGCTAAAACCTAAGGATACAACAGAAAATCAGGTCCAGTAAAGGCCACAGCATCTTCTGCCTCCTGGCCCCCAGCAAGTCTAAGCGTTGCCTGAGGAATCATGGGCACCTCAAAATTCACCCCAGACTCTGCATGCTACATGAAGAGATTCTCACAGTCGGGTAATACGAAAATCCAAGGACAGAGAAATGTCTGAAGCCTCCCTCCCACCCAGGGTCGTGTTTAACACTGAATTTTAAAAGGAAGACTGCAGCAAGGACCACCTTCCCTTTAGAGTCACACGAATATCAAGTCCTTCAAAGAACAGCATTAAGGTTAACATTTGAGTCTTAAAACTCAGTGACAGGAGAAGGACATTGCGATGCCATTTAATACAGGGAAGCAGAAGCCCAGGAAGTGGAACGTCTGGATTCACTTCCTTCTGCAGCTTGAAACCATTCCGCCTGCCACCACCCAACTCACCCTGGAGCTGGGTTTTTGAGCCTGTCAAACTGGCATTAAGCAAAATGCAGAAATACCGGGCTTCTCCAGGCCTGGCTTGGTGCACATATCCCTTCCTCACTCTATCTGCCCAGGTGCCATCACCTTTAGGCATTTGACATCCCTCCTGCATGATTCCGGTTCATCTTTTTTTGCAACAATATAAGCAAGAGTAGCTGAGGGAAATAAAGAACTCAGGAAAGCAGCACATTGCTGCTATCAAGTAATCAAAAGGCAGAGTGCTACATGAATAGTCCTTCTTTTCCCACTCTTGTTTCTCTCCACATATGTCGTCCTCTCCAGCAAGGGCTCAGCCAGAGGGTGCGCCAAGGGGCTGGATCAGAGAAATGCCAGCATGCTGGGTAGATGGTAAATAGCAAGGTGCTTTTTCAGCCAGACAGGCTGCAGCTGTTCCCACCCCTCTATCTCACACTAATGAACAAGCAGAGTAGCTAGGTGTTTCTGCAAAAATGAACAAGGCTGACGTTTGAAGTGTCATTGCTGCACTGACTTCAAAATTAATGCCCTTCTGAGACAAATGAGGGCAGTTTGCAACCTTTAAACGACTGGCATGGACTGAAGCAGCCCAGAAAGCTGAAATTCTGCAAAATCTGGATGGTGCATGAAGGCCATATAAGGATAGCAAGACCAGGAGCTGCATTCCCTTATCTAAGATCTGTGGGTACAATCCAGCAGACTTATTCATATAAGCATTCTAGTTAAAGCCAGATAACAACAGCATGATAAAGTAAATAGGACAGATTTTTTAAAATACAATGCTCTTAATTCTTGGATGCTGCCTCAAGCACAGTTTATTCTCCTTCTAAAACTAACTTGACTTTTAACGCTCTCCACTCAAAACCATTAGTATGAGGTTAGGAGTGATGAAGTAGCAGAAGTATTTCATTTTTAGCTGAGGACTGATGGAACAAACATAAACAATGCAAACAGAAAATTTTCAACCTAAAGCTAATTATCAGAGATGCAATCATCTGCTCATCAAAGAGTTGATTTACCACTAACATGGCCCCTTAGGCTCACTTGGAAGAGTTCTCTCAAAAACACTAGAGTTCCCTCACCAAGCCTGGAAAGAAAAGCTAAACTTAAAAACATCCTAGTGCTTCTGTGAACAATCTAGCTGTTAAATTTAAAGAAGTAAGATAGAGATCCATACTAAAGCTAGCACATATCAGCTGGTAGGTGTAAGGCACATTCAGTTGCCTAAATTTAGGCGTATAAAGCTTACAAATTGAACATTCAGCTCATTATATACAGAAGTGGAATACCAGAGTCTCAAAGGTTACCAACAGGACGAAAGTAGCCCCACAGAGAACACAAACCCTGCAGTGAGAATGCAATTACTGCTGTATTTCTTCTCCTTCAAAATGGCAAGACTGCCTCAGTCTCTTCTCATTAAGTGAGAAAGTTATTACTTGGAATTCATTCCTCCTTGTAATTACTAATTGGGAAGTGAACGGCAATACAGTATAAAAAAAGGATAATATTCTTAACAATAGTAAAAAGCATAAAATAGCCTCATCACTTTCTACATATTAGTTATGTCATTAGTCCTATTAGCAATGCTCAAAATGAACATGCTAACAAGGGAACATTAAACTGCACTTCATGACTGTAAAGCCAAAGGACTAAATATTGACATACCAATTACTGCTTTAAGTCTTGTTAATTTCTTCAAACAAAATAGCAACAAAGCTAATGTGGGGAGGTTTGGGTCTGATGCTTTTCTTTTTCCTTTGGAAGAAATACAGTTATTTCAGACTGCATCAGTCCTCCAGGGATGAAACCTTACCTTATTGAGATAGAAAGGTATCTTTCATTTAAAGTCAGTGATTTCACCTGCAAGGCTTTATTTCTGTGATGTGAACAGTTACCCCCAGGGTTCATATGTATCTCATGCTGAGAGTGTTATTGCATGCATCTGAACACAGCAAATTGGCTGTATACACACACCCACGTATGAAGTTAGTGGAAGCTTAGGCTCCAAGAGAAACTCAGATAAGAGAAACATCTTCCTCAAACTACTGAAGTTTGGGCAGCTCACGATCCTAGTTTCATTGCTGTGAAGGTTCAGGGGAATGCTTTAGAGCCACTCATCGTCAGGTCAGCCAGGGTGAATTCCCAGCTCTTCTGCAGCATGTGACAAACTCCATAAGCCCAGATTTTGTCTCCATGTCTCAGGCGTTTATAAGTACAGAGCAGCATTAAGTGCTGCACTGACTGGGAGCAAGGAAAATAAATTTTAAAAAAAGCATCACTAGTGTTGTATCTCAAATAAGCAACTGCATTTAAAATTTAAAATACTCTCAAGCAAATGGATTTGATTCTATGAAATGTGCACCTTATAAGTGACAAACATTTGAATGAGGTCTTTGAATGGTGCCTCTTACTGATTTGAACAATCAAATCTTTCATTGTTTCAATTAAAGCTTGGTCTTTCATTTAGAGACTTACTGTCCAACTGTAAAATGACTGCAATTATAAATCAAGATGAATTATTTCTGTCTTTTCAACCTAAAGAAAATTAGTGTAGGGGGTTGTTGTTTAAAGGGGGTTGATGTGTTTCATTATGTGATCACAGAGAACAGCTCAGTGATATTCCAGCATTCAGTTACATGGTCTATTTCTATTTTTATTATCAGCACAAGAAAGCAAACACTGCACAGCTCATCAGGCTGTGTAAATGAAATGCAATAATGAAGTTCTCAAGCAAGCAGAATCTGACATGCCCGTGTTGTTCCCTTTTTGCACTGAGTGCATGAAGCATTGCAGGAACTGCTCTCTGTATAAACACATCTCTGTTTTATCATACATAATTCAGGACTTGCAATTCCCTGATGGAATAGGTTACCCAACTCCATACGCTGAGGTACAGTCCACAAACCCTGCACCAGTATGGTAGTGCTGCAGTACCTTACTACACTGCATTATTGATACAGCTCTGCCTCTTGCAACAAAAAAACGTGTTCTCAATCAGCTTTCTCCTAATACTTTGAAATGTCTATGGCATCCTCCCTGCCAAGACCTGGATATGGTCTACATGCAATAAATTAGAGTTCACTAAATAACACTGGATAAACAACATTTTTCAAGCATCATCCGCAGGCTCATGGGGTTTCATAGAACAGCACTGCTCCACAGCTCTAGCGCTTGCTACTCTTGAAATTGTTGGGAAGTCTGTGGGGACCTCTTTGGGAACAGGTCTCAAAAGACAGAGATTTCTGTACTAATTTTCTGTGTCTTGTAAGTCACCTCAAACCTGGGCACTGCAAAGCCCAAACAGAGTCTGTTCCTCTGCAATCACCATCCTCGCAATGGGATTGCAGGCTGTGTAAATCAGTGTGGAATTGAGTCCGGAGACTTGAGCTGCCACGAACATCTTAAAAGAAGATTACACCCATGTAATAGCACACAATCCTTTGCCAATCCCTAAAGAAGGGCGGGGAGGGGGGGAGTGGGGGGACATGGGCAGAAATCAGATTTCTCGGCCAACTCAATCCTGGATGTCCTGGAGGCCAAGCCTAACTCAGGGACCCAGAATCTGTGCAGCTTCGAGCCTGGTATGCTCAAGCCTCCTGGGACACATGCATCTTTGGTCAGGGGTCTTCCTACAGACACATGGCCCTGAGCCAAGCAGCTGAATGCAGGGAGATTAATATCCAGAGCAAGAAGACTGTTAGTGCATCTTCATTGGCAATTGCCTTTGCAGAGAAACAGAAATGTTCTCTCTGCAGCCTCCTGGCTCTGTGGAGCCAGGCCCATCCTTTGGCTGCAGCATCTCACACAGGGAGAAGGGGTAGTGTAGGCAGGGGTGTTCGGCACCCCTTCATCACCCTTCTCCCAAAGAGAATGATCTGGGCAGTGTCTCCCAGGGTAGGCTCAGTGGCATGAAGGGGCTGTGTCCTTCAGCGCCAAGGAGAGGAGGAGGCAGATAACTTAATGCCTACACCTCCAACCACATCTTGATCATGGTTCACACGCCCAGCTCCTTGACAAGGGAGATGGACTGGCCTGGTAGGAGGTGCCAACCTCCATAGCCTCACCCAGGGCACGAGGGAACTTGACCACCATTCTCTGTCCTCACCAGCTGTGAAAACACTGTGCCCTGCAAGGCCAGGCAAGACTCTCGCCTTATCTCCAGCTAGTCTCCGAGGAATGCAACCCCCTGTCTTGTACATCAGCCTGTCCCCAGCCTAACAGATGGACTGGAACAGCCAAGAGGCAAGACTGAGATGAAAATCAGACTTGGGATTATTGAGGTGACTGCTCTTTTGAGGCAGCGTTTCTTATTCAAAGGATATAATTTGACCATCCAGTTTGGAGTTAAATTGGCTTCAGACAATAACCTCGGGAACTAAGATTGCTTTAGGTGATCTGAATTGGGATCAGCACTGCAAAGAGATTGTGCTAGGAAGGCAAGAGGAAGAGACAATAATATTATTGAGATCAAAGCATGAAGAGGGAAAAGAGAACAGGAATCCTGTTAGCTCCTTTAGCAAAGGAGAGCATGGTACCTAATGAAATAGAAAGATGCACTGACAAGGACAGATGTACACCTACTACTGAAATGAGATGTGGAAGTGACTACCATGCTAAGGGAACACGTTTATAAGAATCAAATAAAAACACAAGCAAGAATGTCAACATGAGTACTGTAATTACGCCATTTCCCTCCACAGGCCAAGTCCCTATAGCACTAAATCTCAAATCCAGCCAAACTACTAGGCAGCGGCAACAACCTTCCCAGCAGCAGCAGCAGATCCCACCATTCAGTCTCGTTTGCCCTGAAGGGTCAGGTTCTGGCAGCGTCAGGACCAGTTATGCAGGATAGAATCTCTGGGCACTTTCACCACATTCATCATACAGCAGCCACCTTTGGAAGCACCTTGTGAAAAGCTTGCAACTTTGCCTAATTGCTGCTGGGCATACCTGGTGCCAGCAAAGCACTTTAAGCCTCCAGAAAGTCCCCGTCTGCCTTTAACCTCTGCAGAGCTGACATCCCTGCAGCCCCCCCCCCGCAGTCGTGGTCTTGGGGCCTGGCTTTTGGCTTTGACTCATGAATGACAGCTACGCTCTTTGTCCATCACAAGGCAGCAGTGTCCATCACTCTTTGCCTTTTTCATGTTTTTTTGAGCAAGTTCTTCCCAAGCAAATGCTGAGTTTCAGGTCAGCCAGGGAGAGGGGTTGTGGAACCTGAGTCACGTTTGACCCCTTCTGTAGGCAACTCTCAAGCTTATTTGCCCAGGACTCAGAAGTGTGACTACTATGTCTGTGAAATGCTGTGCTTGGCACCTGGCACACACGGCCTTATCCTTGTCTGCAGAGCTGGCAGCCGGCTAATCCTCCGCAGCCCCGAAGCACTGCACCAGGTGCCAGCTCTGCAGGCAGAGAAGGAGGCTGTCCTCACCACTGCTGGAAGCACCCAGGAGCAAGGGCATGCCAGGGCCATCTCTCCCCCTTGGTGACTTGCCCCACACTCCCAACTCCAGCTCTTCCTGACCTTCCAGAGCACCTTCTTCCCCTTCTCACAGCCCTGGCTTTGTGGGGAGAGCTGTGCACTATTGCTCACTGGTCTGAAGTCCATCCTTCAAAGACATGGAACGTGACTGTCTGATAGAGACAACCCACATGCACAACAATTCAAGGGAGCAGCATTTTTTATGGCCTCCCACCCTGTTTTCCCCATATGGAGCATCCCACCTAGGGTGCTGACAGTCCTGCCCTTGAAAGCAAGCTGCATCTGAAAGGGAACACCACGCACGTGTCCTGTGCTGGGGCACACGGCTCTCTCCTCCACGCCCCCGAGGATTGGTACCCAGGCACACCACCGCATCCCTGGCTCCGCTCCGCACAGCTGTGCACTGCCTCTATAGCAACGGAGGAGGAAAACAAGGTCATAGAATGGTTTGGGTTGGAAGGGACCCTAAAGCCCATCCAGTTCCAACCCCACTGCCATGGGCAGGGACAACTCCCGCTAGATCAGCATGCTCAAAGCCCCATCCAGACAGGCCTTGAACACCTTCAGGGATGGGGCAGCCACAAGTCAACATAAGAAGGATATGGAATTGTTGGGACTGGGTCCAGGAGAGGGCTACAGAGATGATCAGAGGGCTGAAGCACCTCCTGTATGAGGACAGGCTGAGAGAGCTGAGGTTCTTCAGCTTGGAGAAGGCTCCAAGGAGATCTTAATAGCGACTTTCCAATACCTGAAGGGGCTACAGGAAAGCTGGGGAGGGGCTGTTTACAAAGGCGTGCAGATAGGAACGGGGGGGCAATGGGTGTGAACAGAAGGGGTGCAGATTTAGACTGGACATAAGGAAGAATCTCTTCACTATGGGAGTGGTGAGGCACTGGCCCAGTTTACTCAGGGAAGCTGTGGTTGCCCCATCCCTGGATGGATAGGGCCTTGGGCAGCCTGGTCTGGTGGGAGGTGTCCCTGCCCACGGCAGGGCGGTCGGAACTGGTTGATCTTTAAGGTCCCTTTCAATCCACTATTCCACGATTCTATGATTCCCCGATCAACCCGTTCCAGCCCGTCCCCACCCCGAGGACAGGTCCCCGCGCCCGGCTGGGCTTGTGGCTGTCACCCCGTCACCCCCCCCCCGCCTCACGTGCTGGCGGCGCGGCCGCCCCTTCCCTGCGGGCCGGGGCCGGGCTGGCGGCAGGAAGGGAGGGGAGAGCGGCGGGAGGGGCGGGGAGAACTTTATTCCCGGAGACGCCGCTCCGGGGGCGTCGCCCCGCGGTCGGGGCGGGCTCGGTCCCCTCTCCAGGCCGCCTCCCCTCCCGTCCCTCTCCCCTCGGTGCTCGGGCGCGGCGCTGGGGGCGCGGCCGCCGGTCCCCGCCCTCGCCTGGGCGGCTGCGGGCGCCCCGCGTTGCTGCTGCTGCTGCTGCTGCTGCTGCTGCTGCTGCTGCTGCTGCCGCCGCTGCCGCCGGCGGAGATGGTGCCTGCGCCGGGGTTGCTGTGAGCGCCCCGCCGGTCTGCCCGGGAGCCCCCCCGGGAAACAGCGATAATAATAATAATAACAACAAAAATAATAGATATATACGTATAACTAATAATTCGAACCGAGGAGAAGAAGGGGGAGAAGCGGAAGGAGCAAGTGGATAATGTCAACCCCGAGCAGATTCAAAAAGGACAAAGAGATTATAGCGGAGTATGAAAGTCAAGTGAAAGGTAAGAGCGGGGCAGCCTCCCCGGCGTCCCGGCGGGGAGAGGGGAGACGGGTGGGAGGAGAAGGGATTCGAGGAGAGGGGAGAAGGGGTTCGAGGAGAGGGGAGAAGGGAGTTGAGAGGGGGGAGAAGGGATTCGACGGGGGGGGGAAGAGAAGGGATTTGACGTGGGGGGGAGAAGGGAGACGAGGAGAAGGGAGTGGCCGAGGGGAGCGCGGAGAGGAGAACGGGGAGCAGGGAGTGGTTGATGGGGAGAAGGGAGCGAGGAGCGGGGAGAAGGGAGCCCGGGTCGGGGTGGGTCGCTGCCGGCCCGGGAGGGGCAGGTTTGTCTGTCAGAGCGAGGCGAGGGCTCGCAGCCCCTTCCCGCAGCCACTCGGCCGGTGCCCCCCGCCCTCCCCTCGGGGCTGCGGTTTCTGTGTTGAGCCGCGAGCGACGGCTAATAAGGAATCAGCCTCAACTATTGAATGAGCCTTTTCTGCCGTCCCGGCGAGTCTCTCAGCCTCGCGTCGCCCCGCGGGATCCCCGGGGCTCCCGGAGCCCCCAGTCCCCTCGGCTCGCCCCGCGTTCTCCCCGTGGACCTGCTGGACCCTCCACGATGCGGGTCCGGGGGCTCCGGGAGCCCTTGTGCCCCGGGCTGAGCCCTTCAGGTGGAGGTGGCTGAAGCAGGGTGGGAGGGACCGGCCCTCAGAGCTGTTCCGAGATTTGTTGGTTTTCTCTTAATGGTATTTTTTCCTCTAACTTGATCCAGCGAGATCACATTTTCAAAGCAGTTCTTGTACTTTCATTGTTCTTCTTCCTCTTCAAAGGAAAAAGGTAGTTGTTGAGGCTCTATTTTCTTCCTAAGCTTAACTTTTTTTGTCACAAATACCAGTCACCAATTGACATCTTTTTGGGTCCAGAGGGGTATTTAGGTGTAAAATAAGAAACCGGCCAGCTAGGTGGGCAGGGAGGGGTCTTTCCTCAGCTGGCAGGCAGGAGGGTGCTTCGAGTGTCTGACATGGGCAGGGCAGAGGCAGCGCTCTCATGGCTGGTGGGTTCTGTGCCACTGAGCCCTTGGAGGATCAATGCTTCTGTCTCTCTGTGGAAACAGTGGAGATTGTCTTGATCGTGGAGCAGAAAAAATGTTTAAGGTCTTAAGCCCCTTGCAGAGTGTGCAGACAGTTCTTTGCCTCCTCCTAACACGATTGTTACGGTCTCAGCCTTTGTTAACAGCAGTCGGTTGCTATATAAGCTCTCCTTTTCTTTTGAATAATGAAGAAGAAACACTATGCCCTTCAGCATCCTCAGATATCAGATCATTTCATAAACAATAAAGATTAACGTAGCAAGCATCTCTGATTATCTGGCTCCTTGGCATCATCATCCCCCATTATAATTACAGAGGGAGGTGGCATTGGTAAACAGAGTTTAGTAGAATTTTGACTTTCTTTTGCTCCTTTTTGGTGGTCGGTGGTGTGTCTGGTCCTGACTGCCTTGCTTGAATTGTTGATTAGCAGCTGTTTGAAATAGTATGCTGAGCTAGAAATTGTAGCCAGAGCTTGCTTTTCTTCAACCGTCATCACTACACTTCAGATTTGGGTAGAAGGGACTGTCTGTACTAAAACATAAGTCTGCTCAGTGCTAGCTCAGTGATGCTAGAACAAAGTAATGATACCATTGTGCGATACCTTGAAAATCTTGTTTATATCGAGAGATCAAGAGCTAAGGAATCAGCCCTAATTAGCCAGCAAGGTAACTTTAGGTGAATATAACTGCAGGAGATGCAGGTCTCTCTGTAGTACCTGGAATTTAATGCATTAGGATAGCAGAAAGGGTGTGGCCAAAAGGCTTTTGCTGCTTGCGATTTCTGATGTTTGCAATGACTAGCTGATTTCTCACTGCTGGCATATTTAGTTGCCTGAAGGATGTGGACCGTTTGTCAGCAAGCTGGCCATTTGAGGTCGTCTGGACAGGCGGGTGGAGAGGAGTGTAACACCACATATATCCCTTGCCTTGTTGTGAGATTGTGATGAGCCCAGCAAGCCAAACACCAGTGTTAGCGATTCAGAAACTGTACCACTGATGTCCGCCTTTGTTAATCCTGTCATAAGGTGTCTGAATATTGATGCTGAAGAAAGAGGTGCCTCTAATGTACATGGCCAGTAGGGTATGTATATGGTGCCACATGTGGAAATGAGGATTTAACAGTACCGTTCCTCTGGTAGCTTTTCTGCTCTTACCTGCTCAAATGGGAAGTAGCAACAGATGATGTTAATTGTCTCCCTGGTTTCTGGATGTTGTAGACTGACATCTTCTCCTTGGACTTCGAGTGATATTGGTGGTTTGGCTGTTGTTTTCATGTGGGTCATACAGGAAGAGCCTCCAAATGTTACCTGTTTGTCTACCTGAAGTGGCCAAAATGCTTCTGACTTGTTGGGCAGAACATCTAATTGCATGTTTGGGTTTTTTTTGCAACGTCCCTGATCTTCAAGAACTATCCCAGCTGTAGCAGAAAGGGAGTTGTGTTCACTTCCCTGCACGTTGTATAGAAAGCAGAAGGGTATTTCTTCATTATGTCTTGATACTAAAGTTAGATATGTCTAGATGGATACCTATACCCATTGTTTTGGGATGTAAGGATATTAAGATGAAATAGGTACCTTAATGTGTAGGACATAAAGGCGTGTGGGAAATATCGCTTGGTTCTGCAACTCTTACTCATTGGAAGTGAGCTATCTTGGTACACTTCTGTTCCAGTATGACCTTGTTACTTAATAATTTTGCCTAAGCACGTACTTCTCAGCAATGTTTCACTTTCTAATTCATAAGCTTTAGGAAAGGCGTCAAGAGCTTGTTTATTCAAGAACATTTTGACAGTTCTGAGGAACAATTTATATTACTGTTAAAATGGCTTGCACAATATGCCTTGTAGATTTTCTGCAGACTGTACTGGATTACTCAGTAAAATCACTTCTTAAAATATCCCTGATCATCCAACTATCAATCATATGTGTGTTTGCAGAAGAATGTGATAAATTTCTAGGCCCTTTGAAGTCTTTAGTGGTAGATTTCCTACCAACATGGCAGCTGGGGTGGAGCTAGAGAATGGAGGTCGTCCTGTTTAAATGAACAACGGAGTGGTGGTATCGTTAGGAGTTGAGTATTAACTTGACCATCCTTATATTTATACACAGCATTCCTTAACTCTAAGCTCAATTGACCATAGTAGCCTATTATTATCCTGCCTTTTGTATTCTGAGGACCAGCTGCTCCTTGGATACTGCTGATAACGTAAAGTAGTGTCTGATAAAGTTACTAAGTAATCCAAAGTAGTGAAGAAATTTGTCAGCATCCTCTGATATCTATGTGGGTATCTCGGGGATGGTGAAGGGTGAGCTAGTGAGATCTTGAATATCTAACTCACTTCAGAAATTTATGCCTCTGAAGAAAACTGTAGTAGTAGCAGGGGGTTGGGGATGCTGCTCATTAGCTTTCAGATGACTCAAGTATTACACTGGCATATTTACCTTCTTAAAACTTGTAACTGGCCTTGCATGCACAGTAGAGATTTGCTTTATGTAGGTAAGCATTGTGCTGACTGATCATCTGGGCCTGTCTATTCAGTGAGAACTATGGCTTGAACTGTTGAGGATCTTTGGGGTTTAAGTCTCTTGGCCTTTCAGTGCAACTGCATCTACAGCTGGAAAAGTACTGATGGAAGAGCTACTTAGATGCTTCCTTTTTACATCTTTATTTTCCAAGTTGAAAGTTACTGAGTGGAAATAATAAGCCCTAAAGTAACTTTGTGAAGGGAGACAGTTCCCTAAAATTGATATTTGCGTGTTTTCCTTCAGAATATAATACTTCTATTTTCCACCAGAAGCACTTTGTTAGCAGTCTATTATATTGCCTAATTAATTTTTATGGAAAATGAAAATTCTAATTTGTGAATTTACTTCAGATTAAAATAGTCTAGAATTAAAGCAGCAGTGGAAATCTCTGAGGAAGGGCTGAATTCTGAAATACAGATTGGGTTGATGTTTTAGTAAAGTTTTCTGATAACTATTTTGAGAAAATCTTCATAATGAAACAGTTGAAACTTTGGATAATACTGGAATTCTTGAATTTCATTTCAGAATATTCTGGTGAGTAGTTGTCAGTTTCCCAAGTTCGAGTTTATCAAGTGTGGTTCAGCAGAAGTTTTTCAGATCAAAGAACTTGACCAGAAAAACTGTTGTCTCACATAGAAGTGATCTTGCTTTCCATGCCTGTTTTCAGTGGGGGCTGCATGTTGTTTGAGGGAGAGGCTAATGAAGGATAGTTCCTTACCTTTTTCCACTCACTGCTTTCTTCCTGTTCTCCGATCCTTCCCTTCAGAGTACAAATTTCAGTTGACTATGTAAATGTTAGTGAGTTTGTAGTTGACTGTGCAGCTGGAAGAGGTATCTACAGTTTTAGATAGTTCAGTCATGAATAGAACAATTTTTTTTTCCTGGTTTGACCACACACTGCAGCTGGTGTTTTCTCAGCAGTGCAACCAAACTGCATACTTTTTTACCTTTAAATTCAAGTAAAAAAAAAAAAAGTCCTAATTGCTATATCACATGTGAAAGGGCGAGCAACAAATGGATTGTCTAACCAATGTTTCTGTCAATACGGCAATCATAATGCATACTTAATGTGTTCATTTTTTCTCTACCTCTGTATTTTTTGTTAATCTCTAAAAGCTTTAATTTGCCTCTGATTGTGAGGCAGCTTGGATGCTTTTATGATCGCTTCTTTGGGGCTTTTTTTTTTCTTTCCAAATGTACTTTCTGTGCAGTTTTGCTGTTGCAGAAATCATACTAAGGTTCATTTCATTTCCTGCCATTATCTTTTATTGGTCACTTTTTTATGAAGTGAAGTCCTAGTTGCTAATAAAATTAAACTTATAGCTTTGAAATGGCTGTGGTGAGGCAGAATAGGATCTGAATTTCATCTCATTTTCTGCTTCAAACTTCGCTTGCGTTAGGTTTTGTCCTCTGTAAAAACTGATCTCCTTGTCAGTCAGAGGTGATGGATGGTAGCGCTGGAAAAAAGTGGGTCAGCGCTGTTGAGGCTGGATAAGAAATCCCCTGCTGACCATTACACAGCCTGTTAGAAGTCACTGACCATGACTTGACAGCGCAGCATGTCTCATCTCTGGTTTGGACAGGGCTGGACGTGAAGGAGAACACAGGTAGAGCCAGGCAGATGTCAGTGGTGCTGCTTCTTCCCTTTACCTTTTTTCACTTTTTTTTCACTGCTACATCTAGCTGTTACATTATCCCATGTCTAACCTTTCTGAACTCCCTAGTGGAAATGAGTGCTACCTTAACTTGTATTAATCCCTACTAGAGTCTAATCTACTCTTACTGCTCAGCTTTCACGGAACAAAATAGGCTTTGGAGTGTGTGGGTTTGTTTTGTGTGTGAGTGATTAGTCTAAACGTGTACTGGGGCTCCTTGTGACCTGCATGCTGCCCCCTCTTCTTCCTGCAGGTTTTGATCTCATGGTAGCATCTCCTCTGTGGCTGAGCATCTCCCACCT
Organism: Piaya cayana; assembly: GCA_013389865.1. Lineage (NCBI taxonomy): Eukaryota > Metazoa > Chordata > Aves > Cuculiformes > Coccyzidae > Piaya > Piaya cayana. The sequence continues at coordinate 393,472 of WAAB01018490.1, read as the reverse complement.
TGCCAGATACTGATCTGGCTTTCCTGGGACCCCCCTGTGCCCTCTGTCTAGCTGGACTGATCTGATCAAATGCCAACCGTCACCAGAGCAAGGCTAGGTGACCTTGTCTTGCAACTCCTGGACTGACCAGTACAGAGCAAGGATAGCCTGTTCTGTCTGAAGTTACTTCATGCCTTTTCCTTCCCCACTTCTTGTCTCCCAGACACCAGGCCAAATACCTTGAGCTGCAACAGACTGTAGGGGACAGGACAAGAGGGAATGGCCTCAAGCTCCGCCAGGGGAGATTCAGGCTGGACATTAGGAAAAAATTTTCCTCGGAAAGGGTCCTTGGGCACTGGCAGAGGCTGCCTAGGGAGGTGGTTGAATCACCTTCCGTGGAGGTGTTTAAGGGATGGGTGCATGAGGTGCTGAGGGGCATGGTTTAATATTTTATAGGAATGGCTGGACTCAATGATCTGATGGGTCTTATACAACCTGGTGATTTTATGATATATGCGTGCATGCGGAGGAAGAGCAGCAGCTGAGAACTGGAGGCAGTGGTTCAAAGTGGATGGGCTGGTGGGCTCTGCAGTAGCAAATACTTGCAATTGCATAGAGGGCAATTTTTTGAGAGAATGGGACTATCTTCTGGCTAAGAGGCAGACACTGTCTTGCACAGGAAGGCTGCTTACTGCATGTGTTTTACATCACCAAGACTATATCTGGCACCAAAAGCAAGGGAGTTGGTTATTTCTATTCTTTTCCCTTAGTTTCCAAGACTTAACTGATCTGCAGGCTGTTCAGGCAGTTTGTAGTGGCTTGGTCCTGTGGGAGTATTCTAAGGCAAACAATTCACTTTGATCTGTTGTAATGGGAGCGGTAATCCTGAGGCACAACTTCCTCAGGAATCTACTGTTTTCTGCAGCTTTTCCGTGTAAGTCATCTTCTGGTAGACACAGAAGTGTGTCGCAAGCCACCTGGTAGGTTAAAGGTGGTATATTACATTTTCCCTATGCTCTGCCCACCAATTCATCTTATCCAACACTGGTGTTCTCAAGCCAATTGCTGTTGACTACAGTGTAATAACTGAACAAGGAAAATCTGTTCAGTACCCTCTTCCTTCTCCTCTGTTCATGTCACTATTTCTGAATCATATTCCTGTATGAATTTCAAGATGGAGTATTCAGTCTTGCATCATACAACCCACTGGAAGCCTGTTTCTTTGCCTTGATAGGACTGTTCACTAAATCCTGAGATTAAGATGCAATCTCTTTATGGAAAATGAATAATCTTTTGGAACTAACCTCAAACAACTAATGTTCTTTTTCCAAGAACTGGTTTGTCAATGGGCATGGCAGTGACTTCATATTACTCTACAAGTCAGAAACTGTGAACATTATAATGAAAGGTTGTTTTCTGTAGAAGGAGAAAACACTTGTTTTAGTTCATGGTTGGCACCATAAAATAATCCCAGCCCTTGGTGTGTGTTAATGAGGTAAGTGTTGCAGGTAGGAAGGGAAGGTGTTCTTCATAGTCTTTCACTTGAAACATTTGACCAAGAAAAAGGGCCAGCCTCCTATGTCAGAAAAATCTAGGAAATAAACACCATAAAAGCCACTAAATGCTGTGGAGAAATTCTATGCTTTATTATTTGATTCTGTAGTAATCATTTGTGTTAAATGACTTAAGGATGACCTGTGTCCTTAACTTCTAACTCTATCCCCAGTGTAGGACAGTACAGTTGATCTGGTTTTAATGAAATCCATCTGAAGGTGTGGGGTTCCTTGATCTGCACTTACCTCAATGGTAGTATCTGGGGAGTTGCTTTTAATTACAGAGTGAAAAAGCTTCTCTTTGTCTATCATTTTCTAGAGTATGTTTCAGTAGAACTTGCTTAGGAGTGTGATCGTGGATTCATCAGTTAGAATACCCCTATTAACTTTGTTATATTATCTGTTATTGACTGATAAAGCCAGTTTGAGTTTCAGTTGCAACTTCTTGAGACTTCCTGTTACGGATGTAGAAGTGCTGACAAGCAGGCAAAGAGAGCTGTATTAGCACATTAACCAAGACATTCTCAAAATATACTGAACAATTTTTTTTTTTAAATTGTCAAGTAGAAGTTACAAAAAACTGTAATTGGAACACTTATGGTGCAGTGTTTCTTGTTAACTATATTGGGAATAAAAGGCAAATGCAGCTGGCTTACCGGATGATGACTTCCAGGAAGCAATGATTGTAACCCTTCATGTAATGAGCTGTTGTGGGAAATGGAGCTGACTATCGCAGCTTCGTGTAAACGGACTCTCCAGACTCCTTCTGTGATGCAGTGCTTACTCATGTGAATTACTCCATGTGTAGCAACTGCCAGCAGCTTGTTGGTGCTGTCCTGTATCAGGAGTCTTCAAGATACTGCTTTGACTTGTTTCTTCCAAGGTATCAGAAGTGGAATGGTGCACTTTTGGTTTTGCTCTGGCTGTGTCTTAAACCAAGTATGATGTGCTGATCCCCTTTTGCTTTCCTGTGTACGTTCTTTCATATGGTAAAATAAACCAGTCTTTACCATTCTAGCTGGTTCCAGAGTATCTGCTTCCTGAAAATCAGAGGAATCTGTTCATGTTTATGAAGTGGAGTACATTAGAAGTCTAATAAGAGTCAATGATAGCTCTAGTATGGCTCTCTTCTTTCAACAGCTTCTCTTCTTTGAAACCTTGCTGTTCTTTGCCTTTCTTGTCTGACTCCTTTTTAAGAGAAGAGAGGATAAACAATCTAAAGTGTTAGGTCAGACACAACGTAAAGTAATTGTTCATTCAGTACCAAGATGAGCAGGCATGTAAACCAGGACTTTCTAACTTAACAATTAAAGTTACTATTTTAGAAAGGAATAGAAGAGTTTAAAGTGACTACAAGTCACTTAATTTTTTTTATCCTGTAGAACAAAAAGGTTATTATTCTTTTTCTGCTGAAAAAAAGAAAAACGACCTTAGCCTTTTATCGTTAATGTCCAGTAAATAATCTTTTAGAAAAGATTGTATGATTAGATTGCTTGTGGTAAAAACAGACTGGACTTGATAAAGCACATAGTCCCTTTCCTTACATTTTTATGTTGCTGGTAGTTCAGTCAGGCAGGTGTCAAGTGCCTCTAGTTGTTGTTCTCCTTGCATGCTTTGTAGATACACTGCAATCCAAGTGTATATACCAAAACACGCTGCAGTGAAGTTGTTAGGCATATAGTTAATCTTACTCCTTCGAGAGTATTTATGCAGGCATTCAAAAAGTGTACTAAAAAGAAAAAAAAAATCTTATCCTTATTATAGGATACTTAACATACCAAGGTTGTTTTAAGTGTTTAGACAGCACAGCATGCTCTTCCTCCTGCAAAACACTCATTTGATGATTAGTAGAAATGAAAATATGTAAACTCTTGTTCATAGGTGCCTTATGTATGTGGCAAATTGGTGTCTCTGCATTCTTAGCGGAGGCAGTAATGACAAATAACATCAGCTGTAATATCTTGGCAAATATCAACTCCATAAAGAACCAGGTGTGTGATGGAAAGATGGCTTGTTTGCTTTGTGTTGCAGATGGGTAACTGTTACCTTTAAGAACTTGATCTAAGTTTAAGAACTTAACTGCATTTCTTTGCTGCTCAACAGACTACTTGAGATTAAGATCCAATGTGATGGGGTTGTGTGCATTGTGTGCCTTTTTTAAGGCTGCCTCCATGTGTTTGCACCTTCCTAATTTCCGTGTGCATAAAATTAGTGAGATTATCAGTGTCATGACAGAAAATAGAGGAGAAGTGTTAATGTCCTTAGATACCTGTGCACTGAAGTGCAGAGTGGGAGAAGGTCCCTGTGTAGGAGAGATGCAGATGCCCAGTAGAGGTAGTAAATCTGCGTTTACTAGGAGCTTCTTTCCTCCTGGGGTGCTGCAGAGGAGCTTTGTGGCAGTGAGTGCTGTTGTGCATGCCCAGCATCGCTTCCCCCCCAGCAGCCTGCTATGAGCACTCTGTGTGCATCTGCAGCTGAGCTCATCGGATTATCATTGACTGTATTGTAATCCTTTAATTGCCAGCCACTTCTGATGCCCCGATGTTGTAGTTGTGGGTCAAATCCTGTGCTTCTTAAGCAGTACTCATACTGCTGTCTCTGACTTTACCTGTAGGATGGTGAAGTACACTGCCCTTCACAAATTGGATCGTATGGCTTTATTGAGAAACAACCAGCCAGGAACATCTCAAACCACCCTTGTCTTTGTATCTGACTGGCGTTACTGATATTCACTGGAGTGTAGACAGACAGCTCACTGTCAGCCAACTTATTTAAGCCTGAACCAGTAAATAGGGAATACAGCATAAAATGTCGATTTTTCAGGTTTCTGTTGGACCTGAGAAGTTATGGAGTGTAAGAGTTGGGTGTTCTGTTGTTTTTCCTCCAACCCTCCTTGGAGGCTTGTTCCAGCTTGAGGTGGTTTCTGACAGGGTTTTAATGCATTGCGCTAAACATTCTGTGTAAAGGCACCTTAGGGAGGTATGATATCTGGTCTTGAGGAGATGTCTCTGGCACTTTAAGTAAAGAAAATTATGAAAATGTTAAAACTGTGGACAAACCAAAAATGGTCTGTATTTTGTGCAGGGCTCTAGTACTGCTACTACCTGCTAACAGAACAGAACAAGGGCAATTGAATACTTAATTATGTGGCTTTGGCTGACTGTACCTGCATACAGAAGTCCGGAGCGTCTTTACTTTTGGAAACTGCTTTTATGTCTAAAAATAATTTGGTGAAGTATATATATGTTTCAGTAGAGGCTGATGAAAGGGGGATAACTGACCAGTTTTGGTCACTTTCACCAACCTCTACTGAAAGACAAAGGTGGACCAGCAAACCTTCCTGGACAATCCCTGATAGCTGGTTCGATAGTGCTGAGTAAGAAACTCCTCTTTTTTTTTTTTTTTTTTTGTAACAGAGGGGCAAAATCAATGAAGAAGAGGCAAAACGTAATTCCTCTAATATGTACTATGACTAGCAAAATAATGGGTTACTGGTGAAAGGGGATGGGTTGTCAGAGGGAGTGTTGAAGGAGGTACCAAATTCATGCCTTGCTGGTGGCCCACCGGTCGGTTCAGTATAGCTGTACTATTCCCACGTGGTTGCAGGATGATGTTTCTGTAATGAGGGAGGTCTCTGCTCAGGCCTGTGAGAATGGACTTCCAGGCTACGACAGCAGTTTTCACACTCTTCCATATGGGCTCAAAGAGGCTTAGGGTGAAAAGTATCCCATGGGATTAAATCCATAAAAGAACTCTGACTCCACTATTTGCCTTTCAGCTGCCATCTTTAGTTCCCCTTTGGCTGCCTCTCAATTCAGAGGTGTCTGTGGCTGTCTTTATGTGACTAAATATATTGGCCTAAATGTTTGTTTTACAGGCTCTTCGCAGGAGTCATAATATGAAAAGCAGCATCTAACATAGTTCTCTTATTTACGGACCAGAAACTGCCTTGCCTCTATCTGACAAAGGCAAGAGATAAGTGCTGGCCCTGTCCATGCCAATCTCATCTGACTTGCCACCAGAGAAGACCTAAAAATGTTAGCTACTTATGCAAAACTATGTGGGAGTATATATGAAATTGTGGTGTTAGGAATCTGACCAGTGCATCCTTCCTAATGATCAGAGTATTTGCATGAGGAGTTTAGTTTCGTGCATTTCTATGTTATTTTACTCAAAATTGAGTTTCAAGTCCAGCTCTCCCATCTCACAAGTGATTGCTTTGAGAACTAGGAAGCAGAGTATTCTGAGACAGGTCTCTGTTTTCTTGTTTGCTGAAGCTCTCCTGCTCTTTCACAGACTTAATGAATTTTTAATTATTCACAGGGTGATTATGAATCCATTGCCTGGTAGTTAGAGGAGTCACCTGAGATATGGGTCTTGCTATTTATTCCGACAAGTATGTGTTCCTGCTTTACTCTTTTTTTAAAGAAAGGAAAAGGGGCAGGGCTGTGACCATTCTTAATTAAGAATACTTTATTAATTTGGAGGGGAAAGCATTCAGAGGATTCCTTATTTATTCATTACATGTGGTCATACTGCATACAGAAGAAACCCCAACCCTTTCCTTTGTATTGATTTTTAATCATAATGTCCTGCCAGGCAGTATTTGACAGATTGTCTCTAGTTTTGCAGACAATCTATGAAAGAAAATGGGTTTTTTTCATAATTACTTGAAAGATACACATGTGTATTTGTTTGTCTGAACCTTTGCTCTGATGACTCTTCCTGCAGCAGCCCCTTTGTACGGCACGTTCAGTCTTCTGCCCCTTGGAGATTCTGCACCCCAGTTGCCCAAGTTGCAGATTTCATTGCAGCAACTAGAGACTTACTCTGCAGATACTCCTGTCTTATTTCGTATCTCTGAAGAGCAGAGAGGGTTTTTTTTGATCGTGGAAAAATTACCTCTACTGATCTTTAGGGAGGAAAGAAGGGGAGTGGGTCTGCAAATATTACTGAGGCAAACCTGCAGTTGTTAGTCAAACAACAGTGAATGTTTTGGGGCTTAGTGACTAGAGGTGAATGATTACAATGCATTAATATGTGTGTGTGAGAAGAAGGAAACCTGAAGAACTCTTTTATCAGTCATGACAGTTGATCGGGTTATTTCCTTTGCAGAGCTGTTTTAGAGGGCAGCAGACTACTCCAAAAACCCAAGGTACCTGTAGGTACTGGACTTTACTTAGGTGTATTAATATGCCTATTCTTAACATGCATTGCTTTAGATGCATGTGGGGAGGTCACATTGTTTGGATAGCTGCTTGCAAAGTACCAGAACTCAGAGTCAGGCAAGAAGATGGAAATTATAGAAATCTCCAAATTCTTTTCAACTTAATTTAAAAAGGGGATTTAAGAAGACACTTCAGGTATTTTTCTGAATTTGTACACTGGCATATTTTGTGTTGGAAAGAACAATTTGTCATAGAATCATAGAATCACTAGGTTGGAAAGGACCCACTGGATCATCGAGTCCAGCCATTCCCATCAATCACTAAACCATGTCCCTGAGCACCTCATCCACTCGTACTTTAAACACCTCCAGGGAAGGTGACTCAACCACCTCCCTGGGCAGCCTGTTCCAGTGCCTAATGACCCTTTATGTGAAATATTTTTTCCTGATGTAATTATTCGTTCTGTCCTGCACCTCCCACAGTTATCTGGTAATTAATCTAGTTATTAGTTTGATTACTTATTTTTTTTAAAAATTGTAATTGAGCATTGTACTAAATGAGTAGCTAGTGCCTCCTGAATCAATAGCAGTTCCTACTGGACAAGAGGATGCCTGTAAGATTATTAAAGATATTGTAAATATAGAGGTAAAATGTATGTGAAGACTTAATAGAAACTTCAGTTCCCTAAGTATTTGTATGTAGTCTGGTTTTGCAGAGCCTATACTATTTACATTATGTGGTCCCCCCCCCTTATCATTGCTTGTGTTAGTGTATCTGAAAGTAAATGTACTTCCAGATACTTCTTTTTTTAAGATAACAACTGTGATGCATTTTTTCTCAGTTCATAAGGTATCAGTAGTGTGTGAGATCATAGAATTAGCTGTGATAACTACTTCTAGCCTCTGCCTTGCTTGTAGGTCTCTTGTGTGAGATGCTCTGAGAGTTTTTTGAGTTACAGCTTGTACAGTATATAGTACGGTGGGGATTCAGACCTGTTATTAGGACTATATGGGTTATTATTTCTATTATAGTGTGTTTATAACCTTGGAATTACCCTTTTGAATCTCATCTCAAGAGTTTGTGATCCTGGTAGGCATAACTCTACTTCTTGTGCAAATATATCTGACTTAGTGAAAATAAAACAAAACGCTTTCAGTTTCTCCTTCTCCAAGTCTGGGAAAAGACTCTGCTCTAACTTGGTCAAGAGCACTTAATTTAAAGCAAAGAGAGATCGTAATTTCAGGTGGTTGAATGCGCTGACAAGAGTCTTGAGAAGTGATGACTGAGGGTAGCCTTACTCGAATCAAAACCCAAGTACCGAGTTCCTTGTAATTTGATGCAGACTTCACAAAGTCGAGTGTGTATTGATGAAACTGATGTTTCCCTTTGCAAATTTTATTTTTCCTGTAATGGCTAACATTTTAACCAGATATGATAATTAGTGAGATCTCCTTTACTGTATTTTGTGGTTTCCCAAGTGGTGAGGTGAGCCTTGCTGAAGCAGTGCCCCATATGGATGGGGGGGACCTGGAGCTGGTGAGTGTGGCTGAAACTCCTCAGCTGTGTACAGATATGTCAGTTCTCTCCAGTGAGCCTTGGCTATGGGAAAAGCTTCAGACCCACTGCTGTAAAATTTCAGTCAGTTAAAGCATTTGGCTTTGTAATGTATTCAGTGCTCTGAATAGTTGCTAACGAATGCAGGGCTGGAGGGATGAATGGGCTGGTATTGCTTTTACGAGCAGTATAGTAGCTGCCGTGTGTGTCCTGCTATGCACAGCTTTGTTTACTTTACACACATGAATTCGTTGACCTCACCAGAGCTCTTAGCCTTCCTAGGGCTACTAATCTCCATAAATGTCTGCAATATTGGACTTAATTTTGGCATGGAAATATGCAAAATGAATGAATCAAACAGTGAGTCATCGTTTTTTACGGTAAAACATTCTGACCTAGTCCCACAGTCCACGTGCTTGGCTCATGCTTGCCCGAGAGCTTGTGGGATCTGACCCATCTTTTGGGAATCCTGACTTTTTAAGTGTAGCAGAGACTGTACTGAAACAAAGGAAAAGTAAGGCAGGATATATTGAAGGTAGCATGAACTGCCACTTAATTCACATGCAATTCAAGATAAAATTAATGTAGGCTGTAGACAGGATTATGCACACATTGTAGAATGTTTCAGTAGTACTCCAGATGCCTTGTGAAAACTGTAGTGGGGATGTTTTCAATTTACTGAATGTTCTCCTTTTTTTTGCATAAAGCTTAACTAAAGTGTGGTACAATAAAATAAACTTACTCGTAACATTTATTGGAGCTATCGAATTGCAGAGCGAATGCAGATAAGTGATGTGACACTTTCGTGTCCATCCTACAAAATGCAAAAGCACAAACATAGTAACTACAAGGCTTTTTTTGATGTTTTAATCTTTTAAACCTTTGAAATGTTGGTGTGCTTGAAAGGGCTTCTAAATCCATTGGTTAGTCTGTACTGTTTCATTTTGTGCTCAGAATCATAGCAGATAAAGGAAGAGTGATCAGAAAGCTTAATGCAGTCAGAGCGTCACGACCTGTTATGTAAAGCAACATTTGGCAAGGCCTTCCCAGCTGCTGTAAATGAATGTTAACAGCATTTTGTCAGATGCTTTCACTGTCTTTATTGCATAATCTGAATATTTATGACCCTATTAATATGTTTAGCTGTGAAATTGGAGTATTGATGGAATGAAGGTTCCATAGAAGATTGAATGAGGAGAAAGACTTTTGTCTCATGAATAGAAGTTGCATTACTATTAAAAATCATTGAGTTCACATTTCAAAGAAGTTTGTGGAATTGGTTTACTGATATAGCATGCTATTTCCCTAAACCTTATGATGGGGAAAACTACTTTGGTGGCGGGATAGTGTTGCTGAGTGTTGTGTCTGTGTCTATCAGACACAGAGTACTAACCAGAAAGTGGTGATTTTTTGCTTTTAAGTCCCTGAATTCATAATAATGAAACGCTGTAGCCTTGAACAAACACAATCAGGCTGTGGACGGCAGGCCAGACCCAGTTTATTGCAATCACCTCCATCCAGAGAGATGCTCCAGGTAGAATTTTGGGGAAGCTGTTGGCCAAGTTATTATTACTATTTTTTCTTTCTTTGTTTTTTTTTTGGTTTTTTTTTTTTTTTAATTTGGTGACCAAGATCTGGATTTCTGCCCCACTGCATCACAACCCTACAACCCCCTTCTCTTGTGACTACCTGAAATGCATGTCACGTAATTAGAGTATGTGTGCACCACGTTATGTGGCTGGGGAGTGGCAGCAGATGTTGTCCTGTTACTGAATGCATACTTGCTTGTATCATGATCATACGTGGAATGTGTGGGAGGGTAATAGGCTTCATCAAGAGATAACAGGGAGCTTAGGTTATATTATAGAATCATAGAATCATTTATGTTGGAAAAGACCTTTAAGATTGTAGAGTCCAACTGTAAACCTAACACTGCTGAGTCCACCTCTAAACTGTGTCCTCTAAGCACCGCATCTACACGCTTGCAAATATCTCCAGGGATGGGGACTCAACTGTTTCCCTGGGCAGCCTGTGTCAATGCTTGCCAGCCTTTTCAGTGAAGTAGCATGTCCTAATATCCAATCTAAATGTCCCATGGTGCCACTTGAGGCCATTTCCTCTCATCCTATTGCTTGTTGCTTGGGTCAAGAGACCAACACTTGCCTCGCTACCACCTCCTTTTAGCTGCTTGTTGAGTTATGCTACCAGACAGAATGGAATACCACCACTAGATGCCTGCAAACTTCTAACAAGATGGTGTTCACTGGTGATACTCTGTTGTGTTCAGTGGCTCCCACCTATGGAATTTACCAGTGACATTGGTATTGTGCTGCTTTGTCATTCTGCAGGATAAATAGCTCTGTTAGCTTCAGGCTCATGTGTGTGGTTTTGCCTGCCAAAGACAAACTGATGCAAACCCTGTGGTGTGTCTTGACACTATATCCAATTCTCAGTGGCTGCGTCTCTCAATGGTCTCTACTTCCACCCTCTCCACAGTTCAGACCTCATAAGCTGGTACAGGAGACAGCTGCACATGACTGTAAGTGTACCATATGTTAGAAATGTAAGGATAAGTGAGTACAGGGTGTGCAGTGCTGGAGTCAGGAAGAAAGTTTAGATTAATATGCACTTTTAATAGTGTTTTGTCCCCAGGCCAGTTTGTTATAGCTACTGCAGAGCTCTAAATGGACACTCTTCCCTTGTGGGGATTAGAGATTTAAATATGTATTGTTCTTTTGGGTAATAGTATTGAGCAGTCAAGTAAGGTTTATAATAGAACAAAGAAACCTTTAATTAGGACAGGAGTTCCAATTGTATTCTTTTTTTTTTGCTTTGTGTAAGAGAAACTTGCATTAAATCAGATAAATAAAACAATGGATGGGATGGAGGAAGTTTGGAAGAAGCACAACTGTTTACAAACTTAAATTTTGAATTGACAATAAACCATTAATTTTTACTTAGGAAGCTCTTAAAAAAAGATTCACTTTTTCCACATCCCTGACCATCTGTGTCAAGATATTTTAAGGAAATATTTTTCAACTTATTCAGTGGTTTAATTTGAGATCTCTCGCTCAGTTTAATTTTTCCTACCAGAAGTACCTTTATTCCAATATAAAAATAATAGCAATGTTGATACTGCCACCATATTTTGGTTTTAGGTCTGTATATGCATTGTAAATATATTTTTCCCTTGCTCTATATACTTAGTTTGTATGATCTAAACACAACATAGTATTTCCTTTAAAAATGAAGAATGACAAAAAATCTTCTTTAGTCTATTCTGAGGTATACATTGCTCTGTGTTGCCAGGGTCTTGAAGTCAATAACCTTCTGCGCAGCTTCAGCAAATCACCAGTGTGCAATTAATTCTAAAATTAGGACCTTTAAGGAATAATAGGTAGTAGTTTCAAGAATTTCTTAAACTGTTGCTGAAATGACCTTTAGTGAAAATACAAACTATAGTCTCCTCTTCCCAACAGATTTGAGTAAGAGGAGGCCTAGAAGACTTGAAGCTGGTTTTGACATTGGCTTATCTAATATTTGCTGCCTTATTACATTCAATGAAATAATCTCCTGCCTTATATGAGGTTTTTAACGGGACCCCTTTAAAGGGTTCCTTTAAAAAAGACGCTGTGACAAAGCTTTGGCCATCTGTCCTGTGCCTGTCCTCTGCAGTTTAAATGCCAAATCCAACAAGGACAAAAGACTGTTGTTGTCTGGGAAACGATTGATTCTACTCCTTGTTTGGGTAGAACTCTCAGACATGGCTCAAGATAGTCTATTTCCCTAATTACCAATCTCTGGGTACTTTACAGCCTCCTGCTCTTTCCTATCAAGAGAGTGCTTTCCAGAACAAAATCCATAACAGCACCTTAAAGGACCTAATCAAAACTCTAAATTCAGAAACTTCTGTTGACTTCACTGGACTTTCCCCTCCAAAAGCCTGACTGAAAGACAGTGCTTTGTGTTAAATAACTGATGTGATCTTCATTGGTCAATATTTTATTTTGTGGGCTGTTATAGAAATATAGCTTTCCAGTTTTATGGGGTGAACAGTGAACTTCGTCTGAAGTGCAGAACGCAAGTCTTGCTTGTGGAGGTGCAAAGGATACTTCACAATAACAACATAATTGGAACTTGTTTAAATCTACTATCCTCAACCGCATCTTGCGTTCCCTTTGCAACCCATGCAAGTAATTAATTTGCATAATAAAGTTATCATCTCTTCCTTTGGAACAACCTCAGCTGGTATGGTAGCTGCACCTAAGAGAGATACTAGTAACCTGATAGTGGAAACTTTAAAAAGTCTTTTTATCGTGAGTATCAGTTAGTGCCCATTGCCTTTTGTCTTTTTTTCTGGGAACCACTGCAAAGAGTCTGGCTCCATTACTCTCTTCCTCTCCTTTTTCCCACATTAGATATTTTTTCCAGTATATGCATTGTACTGGGGAGCCTAAAAATGGAGACGGTTCTGCAGATAAAATCTCACCAATGCTGAGCAGACACAAAAATCATCTCTCCCCCACCTGCTGGCAACACCTTCCTAGCACAATGTGGGAGGCTGTTGGTTGCCTTTGCCACAAGGGCACATTGCAGACTCATGTTCACTTTAGGGTCCCTCAGGACTTATTTTTTGCTAAGCTGCTTCCCAGTCCATGCTGTGTACAGGTGCCTGGTTCCTTCACAGGTACAGAACTTTGCATTTCCCTTTGGTAAGCATCCTGAGATTCCTTTCTGTCTATTTCTACTGTAAAATTATTTGGTATATTCCTTTGCCTTAGTTAGTAAAACTTTCCTAGCCATCTCATGCAGATTTCTACTTCCTCAACCCCCCTGTCTTCTGGACAAGCAGTGGAGGGAAAAATTGGAGTAGTTTTTGTTTCAATGCATACCATTGTTTTAAATAAATGTTTTCTTTGGAAATGAAATGCAAATATGTTTCCATGACTCCAAGCAGTTAAAGATGGTCTGGGTCTTCTCATAGCGGTCTTGAAGCTTGCTTTCAGCCTGGAAGAGGTTTCTTTGTGAACTGACGCTGCTTAATCTACCTACAGGAAAAAAAGAGTGAGACCCAGGAAGATTTACTCATTTTGTTTTCGTATCTGTTTATTTAATATCTGCCAGCTTTTTCCCTGTTCACCCACCCTGATGCATAAGGGGATACTGAGAAAAGGTATAGCCTACAAATTCAGGGGAACTTAGGAATCACAGAAGGATCTGAGTTGGAAGAGGAGACCCCTGAGAATCATCAACTCCAACTCCTATCCCTGCATAGGACAACCCCAAAACTTATACCATGTGTCTGAATGCATTGTCCAAATACTTATTGAATATTGATAGGCTTGGCACTGTGACTGCTCCCCTGGGGAGCCTGTTCTAGTGCTCAGTCACCCTCTGAGTGAAGAAACTTTTCCTAATATCCAGCCTAAACCACCCCTGGCACATCTTCCTGCTATTCCCTCATGTCCTATCATTGGTCACCAGAGAGAAAAGATCAATGCCTGCTCCTCCTCCTTGCCTTGTGAGGAAGCAGTAAACTGCTATGAGGTTTCCACTTGGTTTCATCCTGGCTGAACAGAACAAGTGACTTCAGCCACTCCTCATATAACTTCCCCTCTAGACCCTTAACCAGCTTTGTGGCCCTTCTGTGGGCTAATTGGTTGCTGCCACATCTTCATGACTTTATGATGCTTTTTCTGGAGACACTTTGTCATACTAAGGCAGCTCTAAAATGAGCTGGCTTTGCCACTATTGGATAATTCCAAAACCTGCTCTGTCCATGAAGAACAGAGAGGAATGTGCTGCATGTAAAACTTCCCATGACTGTTCTTCAAGTCATCTGTGTAGATTAGGAGATTTTTCTTGTTTGTTTTTCCATAACTCCGATTTAAAATCAGTTCATCACTTTGATCCAAATGGGGTGGAACACATGGGGTAAGCACATGCCGCCTGCAAATGTGTGATTATAGTAGATGGAGTCATGGAGCTAATTAACTAAATTTAAACAACTTAGATTACATAATGAAAGCAATCAGGAAAATACTAGTATATAGCTATTAAAGTCTGGACTGATTCTAAAGATGTTGTGAATTAACCTCTTTCGTTATGCAGTGCTATTCCTCTGTAAACTTTTAAAACAAATCTTATACTCAGTAATTCTAGAATAAGTCCTGCAGGGTGGATTTAGGACAAAAATATCCCTAGTTCAGTGATGCTTGCTGACTATAGTCTATGCAAGAACAACTGAAACAAAACCCCAAAAGGTTTCTTGTATCTTAATTGAACCCTCAAAATTCCTGCGTATAAACCAGATGAAAATGGAAACTCTATACGTCTTGTCAGCAAATTGCAAACTATCAGTCACAGCTATAGATGAAAGCGAGCACGACCCACATCTGTCGTGTTGCTACAATGGTGCTGGCATTACAGTTCCATTGTTTAGGTCTAGGGTCAAGGCTGTTGAGACCTCTTTTTATTTAGCTTTGAATGTATCCATTTTTATTAAGTTTTTCAAAGCCCTATGAAAGACTCAGCAGGGCAAGATGTGGTGGTGTTGAACCTAAGTTAGTCTTGCAGCTATCGAACTGTCTCGTAGTCACAGATGGTCACTGCGATTGTCCACACCAGTCTACCACAGGAGTTGCTATTGAAAGGGCACAAAACTGCTGGTACAAAGGGAAGCCTTTTTTCCTGCCAATAAATGAGGCTACTGTTGGTCGGAGCTGGCATTGTTGGAAATTTTGTGCAGAAGAATGGCTGTTGACAAACCAGTTTCCATGCCGAAAAATGCTACTCTTATTCCTAAACCTAGAAATCTTTCCTTGGGTGAATAACACTGTCTGTCTAATATCAAAGTGGAATTTTGCAAACTATTTTCATTGATTATGTGGACGATGGCTGTGCTGGGAGGTCTAATGCTGACAGCAGTAAATGCAAGCTTGTTAATGTGCTAAACAAGGCGTGCTTCTGTTTTGTAATTCCATTAGTGGAAAATCTCTTTGGCTGTACACTGTTAAAAACATCAGGGGCATTAATTGCTACATTTCTATGTTTAATCCTCAAATGTTGAAGTGTCCTTAGATGGATTGGAGGAGGTCAGTCAGTTTTCTCCCCGAGTTATGTAGTTTGGTTAACCAAATACTGGGTATCTTATTCTTCATGCTATAAAAATGTAAGGTTTTAGAGCTAGTAAGTAAATCTTCCAAATCCTTATGGACAATGTGAATGTGCTTTTTTGTTTTGTTTTGTCTTTAAACAGTACTGCTGCTTCTAAATATTAACTATCATTTTCCTCCTTTTCTGGTATGGAGGGATGAAAGCTTCCGCGCAAACAATCTGCCTGTTTATTAGCAGCCTGGTGAAGGTACTGGTGAGATTAAAATAGGATATGCCTGAAAGAACAATTTAACAAAATAAAGCTGTTTCCTGTGATATGTGGTCCTTTGTGGCCTCTGACAGATCAGTTTACTGCTGGAGAGGGGACCTTTAAAATTCAGGTGGCCACAGTGATGAAATGGATGCTTCTTCCTGGACAGGAAATCATAGAATCATAGAATAGTTTGGTTTGGAAGGGACCTTAGAGATCATCTAGTTCCAACCCTGAAATACCAGGCCTCTGTGGAGACCAGCTGAATGATTTGCCCCTTAGCATTTAGAAATTGTGCTATAATAATTAGGATATGGGGTTGGTTTTGGTTTTAGGGTTTGTGGCGGGTTTTTTTGACAACTTTAATGTCACTGAAGTTGACCATTGGTTAGTCTCCTGTGCTGTAATGGAATTTTTCAGCCCCTCAAAGCATTCTGTAATTTGAGTGGCGTGTTGCCCCAGGAATTTCATACCTCTCCGAGTACATGATTTTGCGTTTGCTTTGTCCCTTCCTCTGGCCTGGGAGTCTGTTGCTACATGAAATGTCTTAGCCAGACAGTTATCAGTTACAGAAAAGTAAATCTCTACATATACGAGGTAATGAACTTGGTGACATGCTTCAACTTGCAGTCCCTACAATTAAGTCTTCTGTGCCAAAGACAGAACTGAAGAAGAGGAATATTTTTCTCATAAGATGACAGTCATTTGCAGAGGGATGAGTCTGACTGTTCCAGAAAAAAACTTCCAACTTTCTTCTGCCTGGATTATTCTGTTAGCAGGGGAATTTGAAGAATGAGACTTCTTGCCAGGAAATAAATGAATATTGATGATTTTTTCATGATTTTGAAAGAACCAAAAGGAATTTAACATTGACCTAAAGCTGGGTCACTTGAGAAACTAGTCCTTCATAATGACTTCAGTGTCCTCTCGCTTTTACAATCATGCTTTCTGCTGCCTCGCTTGGGCTCAGCTATAATATTTGTCCCCTTTCTGCTTTACAGTATACTGTATACAAATAATCCCCAAACAAGGGTAGTGGAAATCGTTCAAATAGAATTTGTCAATAGTGACTTCCTGGAAGCTGTGTCGTTTGGGGGGTGGTTTCTAGGCTGGTGGTTTTCTTTCTCATAGCTAACCTGTGTTTATCATGATGTCACCATGGCTTAGGCTGTATGTGATTCAGGCAGAAGCTTTTCCATATTGTTTCTCATGTAGCAGGTGCTGGTAGACTAAGCAATAAGTGTACTTGAGCCAAGCAGTACAGATTTAGCAAATTCCAAGCCTTGTGCAGAAACTGCCAGACTCTGCAGGCTGTGGACTGCAGACCTCTGAGGTCTGAGAGCAGGAATGCTGGGGGTGATGCGAGGCAGAGCTTCATCCCTGCATTGTGAAGTGGAACCAGCCCGGACAAGCACTAGGAACAGCTGTGGCTGCTTCAGCAGACCCTGTGCCAGGCAGTCCTGTCCCATCCAGCACCTACCTGATAAGTGGAAGGGCTCTTCTGACTCCATCAATTCTGTGTTCCTGGGACCCTACCACCTACAGAAACGCAACTCATTGGTGAACCGGTCAGGCACTGGTCAGATTTAATTTTACTATTGCAGAAAAACAGTTGCTTCAGCTTTTCCATAGTTGCTGTCAGAACAGAAATACCACTTCAGCCCCTTTTTTCACCTTCAGTTTAAGTTCACGTCTAGAAAGAAATCAACATTTTGCACTGTCAAATGAGCTAGAGTCAAACAGAGGATCTGACTGACGTGTCCATGAGTTGTACCAACAGAAGAATTAGTTGCTGAGTTTCATTTTAAGATGCTGTTTTCTAGCTTTGCACATAGAGTCGAGTTTCTAATGATTAATAAATCTAAAGGAAGAACTTTGGGGTACAGTATCATTCTCTGAGAGAGTAGTACCTGGTACATTCAGACCAGTTGTGCCTTCTTTGTCTGATTTCCGATACAGCTGTAAGTTGAGTGGAGCAGTAAATGCAAAAAACACCTTTAAAAGATCTAAGAGGTCAGGTGTGGTTTGTGTGGTGTTACCTTCTTTTTGTTTCTTTTTAGCAATATGTTAGAATTAAAGGAAGATCTATCCTGTTAATTATCTCACAGGAGTTAAGGTATTAAACAAAATGTGCCGACTGCATAAGCTATATTGCAGGTTGAAGTTTAAGTAACAGCAGTATCATGAAAAAAATGGAAAGGCTTAAGCTTTGGAAGAGAAGCCTTCCTTATTTTGTGAGGAGTTACTACTCTGCACATTAGTGCAAAGCCAATGTGATGCTGTTCACACAGTAACATTAACTTCATTTACATTCTCCCAGTGTCATTGGAAGGTTATTCTGTCAATTGCCTCCTCAATGCCCAGAGCGATTCTGCATGCATTTGCTTACTGTTACAGTGTTTTAAAATGTTACTTTCTTCTCCCATGCAACTTCTTTTAGAAGATACTTGTAAAATCAAGTTTGTGAATTCACACACAGCAGACTTTATTGTAACTATTTTTGTAGATTGTAAAATGGCTTCTGGATGTTCAGGGAACCCAGAACAGTGTAGTGTTTGGGTTTTTTTTTTTTACCTTACCTGATCATATAGCTGAAAGCACCTCCATCACCTTTAGTTTTGGTGTCACATTCTATGACAGAATTAAAATATCTGGCAAGTGTTCTGTATGCAGATTATTACAGTCTTCAAGACTCCACTTTCCAGTGACATGTCCTGCATTATGGTTTTTCTTCAGCTAAAAAGGAGAGACTCTACCTCAAGTAACTGCATTCACCCGGACCATTTTCATATTTGTCTAGAAGCCTGAGGGATGTTTTAGCATTCCAGCCTGGCAGGCGGATACACGATCCTAGAATTCATCAGCTTAGGACTGTTGCTACATAAAAGCCTGCAGTGTAAGGACACTTGGGAGTTTATGAATTAATTCTAAGGGGTTCTGCAGCTAGAAAACTAGGAAGACCTGTTGATAATAGGTTCATATTTACTGTGTATGGACTTTTCTGGAAAACGCTTATAGAGTTGCTCAACTCAAATGGGATTGAAATGCTGTGCATCCAGGGTGCAATTGCTGTGTGACCCAGACCACAATTTATTTTAACTGCTAGGACCATTTTTCAGTGCTTTGTGATGCTTCCTTTCTTTTATGTTTACTTCTTTTGCATCCCTTGTCTTAAGGATGGCTTTTGCTACTGTTTTGCCTGATGGAGTTTCACCTCTGAGCCCATCCACCTAAATTCTTAATCAGTTTGAGCCATGCACCCTCTGCATCTTGCCTGCTAAAGCACTGAACTGATGTGTTTGTCTTTGCTGGCTGGACTTTACCCCTTCTGTGTCTGTCTGGTTATGCAGGGGTTAAGTGTCTTAGTCTGAAAGCTTATCCTGTGGTTCTAGGGTGTTTGTTACTGGTTACCAAAAGGTAGTACTGTGTGAAAAGCTGCTGCTACATTTAAAGCTCATTTCCCTCCATCTCTTCACTTCCTTTCAAAAATATGCAAAAAAAAGTAAATGCAAATATTTCAGGCATTCTTCGGAGGGAGATCAGCAGCATCTTAATGATCAGTGCACCTCCCTGTAGTCTGGCTGGCTTGGGTTGCTCTTGTCATTTTGTTACTTTGCATTCTGGCATAAAGGGTGGAGAAACTGTTTGCATAGTTTATGAATAATTTCTGTCAGGAAAAACTGGAATTTGCTTTCACTCTTTTAGTGTGTAATTCCTCCGTGAGTTGCTTATTAATTTAAAGACTAATTACAGCGAGACGTTTACATAAAACTGAGGCATGGCAGAGAATAAGCCACTGCCAGTAATACCTTGAAAGCGGTACATTGGACCGGAGGGCTGGAATTGGGCCCCATGCTTCCTGAAGAGGTGGCCAAAACTCTTCTGCTTGAAGTTTGTCTTTCATCACCTTTACTCAAGAAAGCAATGATTTCTTTCTCTGCATTGCTGTGTGGTGCTGTCTGTTCGAAAGCAGCTGAAGTTTGATGTTTTTTCCTAAGCTTTTTTTAGGTGTAGTTTAACCTTAAAGCTACTCAGTGCATTTTTAAAGAAACATTTTTTGAAAGCGTGTGATATAAAAATCTCGAACTAAAAAAGCACAAAGGAGCTTCTAACTGCTTAAGCTGCATATGCTTAAAGTTTATGAAAAGAAGTATTCAGGCACAGGGTGCAGTGTTGTGTCTTGCGTCCTCAACACAGCTGCTTAGCAGTGATAAGGAAGCAACGCTCTATTCATACTGACCTTGTTTCCAAAGAAGCCTTGTCCTATGAACTACTGAAAATAAGGAAGAATTTCCTGTGACATGCTGCTTGTGTTGGCTTTTAAAAGCAAGTAGAATGAAGCCTCTGAGCATGACACATACTGTATCTAACCGCACAGGATTTCCTGTGCTGGAATGGAAGCTTAGTGGAAGGCACGTTTTTCTCTTCCTTTTAATTCATTCAGAAAAACAGAGGTCGGTGTCATGAATTGATATGGCTTTAGTTACTGTTAAAAGCTGAAATCAGCAGTTGCTACTGGATGCACTGTGATGCCAAGAGGACTGCAAGACAAAATTGTTTCCCTTCAATACAATAAAGCCTACATGTGCCCCGATTACGTTTCTGGACTCTTGTAAGAGAAGAGCTGTGCAATTAAAAATTACACCTCACTGAAGGTGAGAAAAATATTACAGATACTGCATTAAAATTTAGTGTCTTTGGGTAGCATGCTTTTTTTCTCTAATCAGAGTGAATTAGGCTATTGATGAACTTGCAAAGACACAGAACAATTGGATTTTGACTATAAAAACATTGCTGAAGCTGAAGAAGGTAGCATTTTTTTTTCCTTAAATTCATTTTTCAATACTTGGGGAATTTTATTTAACTAACTTTTTTTCTGTCTGCTGCTGATTTGCGGCATTATTTTCCTGGCAGTGTTTTATTGCCTTTGACTAGTAAAATGGGAGCTTCCTGCTATAACCGCAGTGAAGTTTTGGGGTTATGCAACCAATTTTGATAGGATAGAGTGCATATACTTTTAATCTTGTTTAAAAAAATAATCACCCTGTTTGTAGTTCATGTTCAGAGAGTCAGCAAACAGCCCCTGTCTTTTCCTCACATCCTACCTGTGCTTAATGGCAAGTGACCTAGTAGGCAGTCTCACACTGCGCAGTGGGACCATGCAAGCTCACTTTACTCCAGAATACCTTTACACCCTGGAATAAAGGTAAGAGTGTGTTTACTGACTCAAGTTGCTTCCCTGTGCTCTGTGGAAGTTTTCTCCCTTGGCACAGTGTTCACAATGGAGAGCAATTAATTGGTCTACAATTTTAACTTTTACTGAAGTGATGTGATTTGTATACTTTAATGTCATTTGGATTTGCTTGGGCTCATACACAGGTGAATTTTTTCTGGTCTAAGAAGTAGGAAGTTTTCTTACATCTGGAATGGCTCTACTTCTGTCTAGCAATTCTGAGGCACCAATCTTAGTGAGTTTTTTTTTCAAAGGGGAAAAATTCATCTTATAGCACACCTAGAGCACTTCTGCTTGGTAGAGCCTCGGTATTTTATTCCAAACTATTCACAAGCTGGTCCTGCAGTCCCTCAGTGTCGTGAGGGCCAAAGAGTGGTGTATGCAAAAGGCCTGTATGGATGGACTGAACTTGCTCTTTAGCACAGTTCCACTTTATGTGTTATCATGTTACGCATTCCAGCCTAGCACAGCTGTTTCTGTTATGTCTCTGCAGTTCAGTTTAAACTTCAGTCAGGATTTCCATTTGTCTGTTACTGAGGGGGTACTTGCATCTTGTGTGTCTCACTTAGTTGACTGATTAAATATTTTAATCTCAAAGCAAGGTCATAAGAGACAAACTTTTAAGGCATTTTCATGTGTTTTCACACGAGGACTTAATTCTATGCCACTTTACCTATATTTTGGTTCTGTATTTACCTTGAAAGAAGACAACAGTACCCTGGAGCCACTCTAGACAGATGGGTATGTAAACAGTTTTCAGAAGCAAATAGAACCTGTAGATCAAAACATTTCCACTTGGTTGGATGATCTGTTAAATAAGGCAGAACTTAAAGGTGCTTCTAAACAAACTGAGGTGCATTTGTGCTCTCTGTCTATTCCCACAATCCCCAGATACTCCCTGGATAATTGGTTGAACAAGTGTTCTACTTATTACTGGAATTGGATAGTTAAAGGGGGAATCTGATGTTTTTTATTTTGAGTTCACTATAAAACACTTTTAGTTGCATAGACAAAAAGTAGCATAGCTTTTAAAAATATATTTTATTCAGAACACAAGTTATCACAAGTTTTTGATGTGACAACGTAAAAATAGTGTATATCTTGAAGCGCTTTTCACTGTTGGCTTTCATATCTTAATGCATGTTGTACTCTGCATGAGGATAGTAGACTGTGCTTGCTGTTCAGTCTGAACAAGACTGTAAGTGTGTACAGGAATAGTTTGACAACTCAAGGTAAATTCTAGAAGTTCTTCATTGAGAGAAATGAAGTTTTCTCAATTCTTCCAAGCGTCTTACTGGTTTTGGCACCACTTCCATGCTTCCTATTTTTTTGGTCCCCAAAGGCATCAGGTGAAATTCCTCTTCTGAAAAATGTTTATAAATTTGCACAGTGCAACTAAAACTAAAACCCACTCTACGTGGATCTGCTGTGCACTGCTTATCTCAGCCTACAATTTTTTGTATTTTCCAGTCACCTATAATAACGCAGCTAAATTCCAGTAGCAGGTTTTACCTTGTTTGTAGGACATTGCCTAGTGCATTTATGCTGTATTTTCTGAACCTTTCCATTTAACTAAAGCTTACCTGTGCTAAGAGGACACAGGCAGCCTGTATTTAAATATATGGCTCCTGGGCTTCTGCCTGATAATTCTGAAATTCTGCAAGCAATGGCAGGCACAGCTTCACATGCTCTTATCTGAGGTACAATTTGACTTCAATGTAAAGTTTTGCAGCTGTGTGCTAAGATAATGTGATAATTATGCTCTCTGCCTGCCTTTAAGGAAGTAAAAGTAGTTTTCAAGTGACAATTTGCTGTTAGCAACAATCAGATAAGGTCCATGAGTTGATAAAACCAAAAGGGAGGTATCTGATACTATGGGGCTTGTACAAGCCTGTGTGTGTCCTATTGACTTAAAGGGAGATTCACCTATATATTGCTTACTACATGCACTAAATTTATAAAAGTAGGACATCAGTGCTCCTTACTCTGGTCATTGGTCTTTCAGTGCTGCTTAATGAATGAGTTGTGAAGAAGAGCTTTGCGCCTGCAGGTTGTAAATGGAACACTGGATTGCATATTAATGTGCTTGCCTTCCTGTGTGGCATTTTGGTTCCTCAGAGGCACTAACCACACTTCCTTTGGATACCCAATTTAAATACAAATATACTTTTGTGCATATATATATATATATGTATATATGAGATATATAGTATGAGGCTGGCATTTTCATTGCATATAGTCATCTTTTGCTATGTTTGTGGTAACCCAGAAAACCAATTAAAAAAAAAATCTAGTGTATTTGAGAATCATACTGTAACCCTGCTGTATCTGCACTTTCCTGACACACTCTGTGTACCTGCTGAAGGCTGCACACCCAGAGGCTGTGAAGGTGGGACGTATGCTGACCTTTCTGGTTATCACACAGACTGTTATTGCGTGGTAATGATTAATGCTTGCTGTGAAGATGCTGAAGGGCAGATACTGAAGATTATTCCAGCTCATCTTTCTTTGTATTTTTTCCCCTTACTTGTTTGAAGACAAGAGAAATTTTGGTGGAAACACAAGAAGCCAGTCTGACCGTGACTTGTCTGACAGTGACTTGTCTGCTTGCTTGTTAAAAGGGTTTATTACATAGGCCCCTCTTGGGATAGGGCAAGTAGACAAGTGTCAGTAGAACAGACAACACTGGAAAGAAGACAAGAAATACCTAAATTTTCTTTTTAAGCCTTTTTAATTTGAAAGTACAAAATCATTGCTTTTACTCTGTAGCGGCAACATTTGTTTCTTGTTGCCCATGAACAGAAAGATTTGTCAATAAACGTGATTTGTTTTACTAACAACTGCATTTCTGCTTTGTGTAGATACTTAAAAATGATAAATGGAAGGCAAGAAAATATCTCTCAGTTAGCATATAGGGATTAGAATGGGCACATTGCCAGTATTAAAACTTGAGAATATTTTGTGTGTGATGTACACATGCAGAATAGGCAAAGTTGTACTACTAAAGAGGAAATCTTTTATGTGGAAGCATCTGATAAAGATTTCAGGACTTTATTGGGTTAATACTTTGTATTTTCTTTGCATTTTCTTTGCATTTCTACTTAATCCTTATTGCTACTGTATATGAAAAAAAAATGCTAATCTTCCCAGAGCGTCACTAGTTTTGGTTTGTTTAAGTAGACCAGGATCATCTCCTTATACTAATTTCCCATTTTACCACTAGATGCTCCAATAAATTCTGCAAGTTCCTCCACACAACTCACGCTTTGGTAAGTAACAAACAGCAGGTGCGACTGGTCACAGATGTTACCAGATTTGGCTGTCTTTTCAGATTTATGATGTTATTTTGAAGCCATAACATACAGTGAAGTGTTCCCTGTACCTCTTCAGGGAGCTGATGCCTAGCAGATGCCAAAATTTCTTTGGCAAGCTGGAGTCACAAAGTACATGTGGAGAAAGTCGTAATACATGTTCAGGGAGGACTGCAGCTTCTGGTAGGTTGCTTATTTAAAAGAGATGCCAAACTTTTTTTCTAGAAATGTTCTGATTTAGGAGTAATAATATTACCAAAGTAATTATCAGAGTCCATAGCCTGCATCTTTCACCTTCTCTTTTGGACCATACAGAGGGTAGACTGCAGACTACAATTAGTTGTCACTGATCATGGTGTGGTTCCCTCTGTCCCAGGGGATCTGTTTCCCTTCTGCAGCCACCAAAGGAGTAAGGATCTCCCATCACTGCTGAACACACATCTTGTCACAGGACTAGAAATATCTGCAAGACAATTGTATCTGGGCACAGGGTAATTGCAGGTAACTTGTATGTACAGCTGCACCTCCTGATGTGACTGCTATGTATCTGGGTGCAGGAATGCCTGTAAGCTATAGAGCTTAACACTTATTTATCCTGAAGGATTTCCCTTATGAAGGGATATGTAGAGCACCTCTACTCTAGACAAAAAGTTGAAGTATCTTGGAAAAAAACACTCAAACTATTGATGCACAAGTGTTCGTTTTTTCATTATCCATTATTTGTTGCTACATCAATTAAACAGCTATAGTTGTTTTTACAATGCTCTGAAGAACAGAAGTAACAGAACCTATTTCAATATTGCATTGAATTGCTTTTCATATATTGATCTATATATGCTTTTAATATCCTCTGGCCTTGAATTCTTATATCTGGCCTTTGGACTCTTATTTAGTTTCTCATCTTTTAAAATGATGAAGGTTCCTATTGCAGTCTCTGGGACAAACGGAATTAGGATTAAGGAGAGAGGTAGGAACCCTGAACAAAACAGAAACAACCTTTTGGTAGGAACTTGAGTAGATCAGAGAGGTGAAAGGGACCTACTGACTTTGAATGTTACATAAACTCTTAATATTTAAATACCATTGCATAGTATTATTTTGTACATATTAAAAATAGAATAGAAAGTGTATTCTCTGGTTTTTTACGAGGACTATGAAACCATAATGACATTCTTCAAAATATATGGCTTTGCTTTGTGAATCAAATAATAGATAAAGATGTGTTCTTGGCCCTTGATAAAGATCTGGTCTTTGCTAAATTATTGTATTAATTCTGCACATTGCAAGAGTTTGTGAAAGTTCTCTGAGTTTTCCAAGCATTTTTAGTTCAGAAGTGCTATTAGTGTTTCATCAGAGATGTGACATAGTTGGGCATAGTTATTGTTGCCTACAGCTGAAGTGACTCAGCCTCACGGTTCCCTTCCCCAACAAGAATGCCCCTCCATTGGACAAAAGCCTGTTTGGAGTTACAAGCCTCTTCTTGCCTTCCTTCAGACAGCATTTAGCTTTCTATGGTGTAGTCATTAGAGAGTTGGAGCAAAAAGGAGAAATAAGATTTTATTTTTAAAACTTTCACTTTACAGTGGGAGTTTTCTTGCAAGCCTCTTACTGATAAAGAGGGACCCTTATATATTTTTCTTTGCTGAAGACTAAGTGTGACCACTAGACTATGGTCACGGGTGGTTTTTTTCTCCTTATCTCTTAAGACACTGAATCTATGAATGCAGGTAGAGTGAAATGAGGTTTCTCAGTACAGTCTGCATCTCAGATTATGCAACAGCCTGACTCTGGTTTCTTTCAGATAGAAGAACTTCAACTGAGACTTTACTAAACTTGGTGGCCAATCTTCTCAACAGGCTTTTAAATATCATCTTCTTTGGCCTGCCTGTCTTTCAAGGAAGAGTTAGAAGTTTGACTACTCCCTCAAAGTGAGTTTCTGAGGTGTGTAAATCTCTATGCAGGGAGCTGCTTCTGAGCCTCAGATACACAAACTGCAAAGTACCTTCTGTATCACAGCGAAAGGCAGACACCTTCACCCTGTGGTCTGGAAGCAGTATAACTGCATTTGCATGTTAGTGTAGAACAAGTAAATCTTGCCTCTCTACCCAGTTCTCTCTCAACCTAAAGACTTGGAAAAATAAATGAATGCAAATGAATGTGCACTTTGGGATGATGTCTCTTCTGTAGTAGAAAGTATAAAAGTATAAAAAAAAATTCTGGGAAGAACAGATAGAAGTGTTATTGGGTCGTATCAAGAAACAAACTGCAAAAATCCCTTCTAGCGCACAGTCATATTTAAACAGAGCTCATAAAAAGAGATAATCAAACCAAGACCCTGTCTGCCAGTGCTTCTACACAAATTCAAACCTTTACAAGTTAATACAATGGATCAGAATGTCTGGATTTGAGTTAGGTTACTTTCACAGTGAATATCCCAGTAGTTGTAATATTAGGTTATAGGTCAGAATAAGAATAATTACACCATTAGGATAATGGCTTTGTACTTTAAGGGAAATGAAGCTGGATAGCATTAATAAGACAAACTTATCAGCAACTGACTTAGTCCATGCGGATAGAAGTTCAGTGAATGATCCTCAAAATATACAGGCAGCACAAACACACAGTAGTGTTAATGATGCAAAATATAGAGGAAGATGGGGATTGCTGTGATGTTAGAAAGCAATAATGACCTATGACTTCATTTACTTCTGCATAAGGGAAAAGTCACAAAAGGTATGGCGTGGAAATAATGGTCAAGTATAAATTGCTGTCTTGAAGAAACCACAAGGAAAATTCTAATTTTGTCTTAGGGCTTCATTCACAATTTATGTCCTGAGGAGTTGTAATAGGCCAAGTAATCTGTTTAAATACTGTTCTCTCATGAAAAATGAAAAGGCCTCCAAAAAATAATCCACTTCCCACTATAATATTTCAGAAAGGAAGTAGATAAAAATGAGGAAACAATCAAAGGCATATTAAAGGATCAGCTGAAAGGGTAAAATACATAATAGACTATGGATTAAACCATGGATTAAGCTACTAAACCATAGCTGTGGTTTAATGTGTTGTTTTCAAGTGTTCCAACTGAACAGTATGCTACATTATCAGAAAGTGCCTGCTGTATAAATCCATAGTGCAGAACTTCATGAATGCTGTACATGATTGTAGTCACTCTGTCTCAGAAAGAAGATAACTAAAAATATACCAAAGGCAGTCAGAAGCGTGGAACCACTGTGATGTGAAGGTGATTCCAGGTAGCCTGGGAAGGAATTGCTGGAAAGGGAAAGGGGAAGTTGAGTGTAACTGAAGCCAGCAAAATAACTAAGGTCATGGAGTAGATGACTAGGCATGACTGAAATGGTGATGTTCTGGAACAGATTCTTCCTGGAGATTGTGAGTATGCATAGGATTGGGAAGAAATCAGACAGTTTTTAACCTTTGTTAGAAATGTCCAGCATGAAAGGTAGTGATCTCTGACCTAGGAAGCAACTGTCAACTTGCAAGTTCTTCAACCACTGTATATAGGAGTCAGTATGCATTTGCTGTTTCTTTACTTACCTAGACTTCTGTTAAGGATGATGTACAGGGCTGCATGGACTTTTGGACTGAGTTGTTATGGCTCTTCTTCTATTCTTCAACGTCTGTAACACTGAGTTTTGTACAGATAACCTTGATTCCTGCAGCCTGTGGACATGAAGCAATGCAATTCATAGGTAAAAGTTGAGAGGCTGATGGAAATTCCTTTCTCAATAAACTCTTAATGTGGTGTTAAGTAGGTGGAAATACCTTCTAGTAGACAATTAAAAAAAAACCTTTGTGTCCTGTGAATAGCTCTGTCTTGCTGTGTTTAATTCATTACAAAGAAAAGAATATTCCGTTCAAGGATCAAAACAAGTATTTGGGATACTGGAAAGCCTTGTCCTATGAAAAATATCACCAATTCAAAGGCGAAATTTCTTTTTTTTCTTCTTCTTTTTTTTTTTGAAGAGCAGGTTTTCTCAGTCTTTCTGTACTTTAAGAAGGTCATTTGCTTGACATGTCACTTAGAACTACTTTTCTTTGATAGTTGTTTGCATTTCATCACAGCGTCTGAAAATATTACTGTGCAATAGGAATATGAAGGAACTGGTTCTGGACCTGTTAGATCTTTGGAGAGCAGCTGGGCTTTCTTTTTAAGGTTTTGGTTTTTTTTTTTAAACTTGCCTTCCATTAAGTAATTTTGCTGGTGTTTCTAGTATGTTGGTTAAGTGCTGAAATAATAAAACTGAGAATATGTATAATTTAAACATTAATATCTTGACATCTTTATTCCTGAAGAATTTTCTTCCACTGTCCTGAAACTGTCTTATGTTACCACACAGGCATTAAATTATATGAAGAGAGGCAAAGATTTTTTTTCCCCCCGTTTTGTTTGGCTGATCTGATCACGCTTACCTTTTTGGATTACACTTCTTCCAAAAGATTATGCATATGGCAGCATAAACGAGTGGCTATTGACATTGTCATATTAAAAAAGTTTGGAAGAGCTCTTAGTCTACCCTGATGCATGTCAAATACGAGTAGGTAACAGTCACTGCCCTTACTGAGCTCTTCGTATTCACTCAGGGAGGTCTAAATGTCTTCCTGATCCAGGCAAACCATATGCACAACAACAGTGAGTATTTTTATTTTAAAAGTGGTTTTTCATGTTTCCAACTGAGTTTAATGCATGATTTTATTTGTACGAAGAAAAATTCTTGCTTGTCTAGCACAGTGTCTACAACGCAAGGAAAAGTTTCATCCAGTTAAGTTTTCTTTAATGATAATTGTGTAGCAAAATTATTTATTGAGAAGTAAGTGTATGTGAAGAAGAATACTTGCATTCATTTTGCTGATGAATATGCAGATTATCTTTTCAGTGTTTGTATAGAATCATTGTATACTTTAGATTGGAAGGTACCTGTGGGAGCTGTCTAGTCAAATTGCCCGAGGGCTGTTTCCACTTGAGCTTTGCAAGGATGGAGATTTCACAAGCTCTTTAGGCTACCTGTTCAGTTGTTTCACTACCATCACAGAGAAAACTTTTTCCTTGCAGCTAATCAGTTTCCAGTCATGCAGTTTGTCTTCTGGCTCTCCCCGTGTCACTCTGCTCCTCTAGGAGGAGCATGGACCGTCTTCTGAATGCCTTCCCGTTAGGTGGTTGAGGACAGCACTAGGATCTTCCGTTGTACTTTAGTCAGTGATTAAAAGTGGAAAAACATTCAAGTTACCATTGTGTTTTCCTGGGGGAGTTAAGATATGGAAGTCTTTTCTCCTCAAAAGTCCTCTGTCAACTGAATTTTTTTAATGATAAGAATTTTTTCCTTCTCTTTTTAAGGAAATGTAGTCCCATTTAAGTTGTCCATTAAATGGTAGTGGAAAGTATAAAGCACTTGAATTACATCTCTCTGAAATTATGATTCCACTTTGAATTGTGATATTTTCAGCTTTAAGTGTTTTGTTCTTTCAGGCTCTCTTCCAACAAAATATCAAAATCTCGTGTGTGTGAAGCAATCTCCTATAGGAAAAAAATCAGCTTTGCCATTCTATTTAAAATTTAATTTTGGCTTATTTTGCTGAAAAGCTTTTAAGCAGGTGTTTAATATATCTAATACATCTGGTTGCATTTCTTCTGTGGCCAGAGGAATTGTACCCTTCTGTTTTCTGAAAATGATGGCCTTATGTTTTCCAAGCCCTCTGAAAGTTCATCTTTGGTGTATTCTAAATTAGGGCAGTTTCTGATGTTCCAAACAATTTTTATTTGCCTAGAATTGTTGACTCTTTTTAATCACCAACCAGTTTTTCTTTATTGCTACACCAAGAAACATAAAATGAGATCTGGAATATCATTGAAACAAACCGAAAAGGCTGGAGGAGCTACTGTATTTAGCTGTGGTGTTTGGTTCTGACCTGTCAATTCAAACAGGTTTAACTGTGCAAAACATACCTTGCATAAGCAGGCAAACTGCAGTACTCAGGCAACAGGACCTCACTGCTTGGTATTGTAGAGCAAACCTTAAACAAGCCAGTTTTATTTTGTGAAGTTTATAAAGAAGCATTTTGTTGGTTAGAGGCTTATATAAAGTGCTGGTGTTTTCACATTGGTAAGAAGGCAAGGGAATTGCATATGATTTATTGTGGCTTCTCAAACAGTGTAACTCAGCTTGTTCAGATGCATGAAATACAGTGAGATTCTTAGGGCCCACTGTTGGAAGGTGATGAGCATAACAGGTCTGCGGCTTTTAATTTAGTTTGCCTCATACCTTGATGTGTTTGAGCTGGTTTGAGCCTTTTAAAAGGACAAGATACCATTGCCTTTTCAAGGTCGTTCCCTGGAGGTCAAGTTTTAAAAAAGTCTTTTTATCTTGGAAGGTTTTCAAATGGCTCATTTTGGCAGACAGAGCCAAACCCTGTCCAGTGCTTGGCCTGGGATCCCCAAGGGAATTCAAAGAAAACATGAGAGAAATTTTACAATTTATTTTTTAGGGGTCACGACATTGATAAAAAGTTATAATGTCGTTGATAAAAAGTTAATGCGGCTAAGGTTAGAAAGACAGTGTCAAAGCACTGAAAATTTCCTTTCAAGTATTTCTCATGACACACACTGAAAGTGCTCATAGCAACTATCACCAGGGAGACCAGTGAAATCCTCAAAAATCCTAAGGTCAGATGTGAGCACCGGGAGACTTTCCATTTTGATTAACTAGGCTTTGGACTGAGCAATTCCACTCCCCCATTTCAACATTTTTAAGTGGTTTAAAGAACACTGTGCTTTAGAATGAAGGAATTCTTCATTGCTGAAAAAAAGTTACAGGGATGCAGACAGTATTTTGTAAGGCTGGCATGGGGCAGGCATCCCAGTGATCTCAAACCTCAGGGTAAGCTGTCAGGGTACCAAATAGATGTGAAAAGTAGTTGTCATAGTCACATTTAGTGCATATTAGGCATAAATCCACAGCCTAACAGCTTCCAGCTTCTTTACTATTTTAATCTATAAATAACTACCTCCTGCAGGTGCTGCCTTTTTTGTTTGGTTGGTTTTTTGGAGCTTAATTTTAGGCAACATCTGCATCTTGACAAATTTCTGTTTCAGGTACCATGAAACAAAATTGTTAGATGCAAAGCCTGGAGAGGTGCTGAAGGATGTGGTGTTTCTGTTCGTTCTTAGCTTGTAAATTGGGAGAAACTAGTTCACCCTACTCTTACAAATATTAAGTAAAAAAGGATATTGGAAATTTAGGGTGTGTAACTGGAAGATTCTTGGTCAGTTTTTTTCACGATTTGCCAAATCTGCAAACTGACTGCTGGATCCAAATGTCCTGTTTCATTACAAGAACTTAAATAGTGGGTATGACATCCCTGGTGGCACTGGCAAGAAATTTTCTGTTTGGTTTTATTTTCCTACAGTGTTTTCTTGAAAAAGAGTACCTTTGTATCTGTGTCTTTGTGGCTCTTAGTTGCCTCCTTTTTTTCAACTTCATTTTTTCAAGTCTGTTTTGTTACAATAAGTCTTAATGTATGTCACTGGCTTGAGTTGGTCTGTAACTTTTGCCAATTTTACATTTGAGTTCTGGGAAATGCACACCAGTGGACGTCATGCCCTGGCTCACTCTCCAACCAGCCACCGTCCTCCACTCATTTGACAGACCTTCTGTTTTGTGGCCCTTTTATTGCAGCTTTTAGAATTTAGAGCAATAAATAGGCCATCCCATGTAAAAAGTGGGGATAGCTGGTTTGTGCTATTGATTAACTTACGCATGAGCACGCTTTTTAATTTGTGTGGATAAACAAAAATGAAGCAGCCGGGTCAGCAGCTCATTTCTTACGTAACGTTTTCAAATGAGTCTCTGGGCAGCAGCCTGGATTGGTCAGCCTGGCGTGCACTGATGAAACTTGGCGATAGTGGAAAGACACGGTGGCTGTTACTGTTGTAACTGGCATCGCTGATCTGTGACCTGATGAGCTCTGCATAAACAAATGAGTAGAAAAGTCATTGGGGTTTGTTCTGGGGTGAGCGCATCCTTTAAATTCTGGAATAAATCAAACCTCATCGTCGTGACTGCTGTGTTTAAGTTTTAACTAGCAAGGTCTTTAAGGTGACCTGTGCTGCTGTTAGCAAACAGACTATGCTGTTTGAAAGCCTGTGCACTTGTGCTGCTGCCCCTTTTTGATCCTCCCACGTATGCCCTGACATGCTGGCAGGGTCTTGCAGTTCCTGGGGAGCAGTCGCGTGGTGCTTTGCTCAGGGATTATCTGTCTAGGAGAGGCAAGCCTGCACAGGAACAGCAGCAGGGCTGCAAGGAGGGTGGTAGAGGGGATGAAAGTCTGTGTAGGGGTGAACGACAACCTGTGCTGTTCCCCAGAGCACTGAAATGGATCTGCTTTCCTTGGGATGGTGGTTAGAAGAAGGAAACAGCATGCTTCTCCCAAGTGACAGGGGACAGGACAAGAGGGAATGGCCTCAAACTCTGCCAGGGGAGGTTTAGGCCGGACATTAGGAAAAAAATTTTCACAGAAAGGGTCATTGGCACTGAAACAGGCTGCCCAGGGAGGGTGGTTGAGTCACCTTCCCTGGAGGTGTTTAAGGGACAGGTGGACGAGGTGCTGAGGGACATGGTTTAGCGTTTGATAGGAATGCTTGGGCTTGATAATCCTATGGGTCTTTTCTAGCCTGGTGATTCTACAATTTTTCTTTTTTTTCTATGATTTTCTAAACATCTTAGTGTTGTGTCACTTGCCCACTGTCAGTGCAAAGTGTAACACTGCAGAGAAAGAACTATGCCTGATGGTGCCCACACTTGCAAGGAAAATACCAGATAATGGCACATTTATGGCATTTTCTACTGGACTGTATGCTTCTTCTGCTAAAGCATTCATCTTCCTTTGGTATAAGAAAAAAATCAGAACAGTTCAGAGGTGTCATTGTTTGCAAGGGATATCTTAGTTTCAAATTAGAAAACTGTCCCTAAGTTTGACCTTAAAACTCGTAATTCTCTGGGTTTTAGATACTGCTGGTACCATCCTAGTTGTCTTATATGATATCCCTAGCTGTCTTTGTACTAATAATCTCACTTTCAGTTTAGAACAAGGCTGAGGTTAATGATGCACTTACATGTACACCACCTTAATTTAAACTTAAAAAAGGACTGTGAAATTTTCAAGGAAAGAATTGATTTTGTTCTGAAAATTAAAATGTTTTTAATACTGAACCTTCATAATATGTGAAAGAACAAATTGATTTGTCTTTAGATTTTTATTCATGTAAACCAGAAAAAAATAATTTGAATTTTCAATACGTTTTACGTACTTTGCAGAGCTTTGGTGTTCTGGTGAGGGATATGGATTGTTTGCTTTACCTTGCCTATTCATAGTGGAATTGCAAAACACAAGAGTAGGAAGTTACTTTCTATTAGAATTCTGTAAATGCTTATAATATGCCTTTAAAAACAGTATCCAAAATAAACATCAGGGCATTTGCTGTACCATTTAATATTTTAGCTTCATAACAAAATGCTCATGAAAAGAATGCAGAATTGTGTAATAATATGCTGTTTGCTCTCAGTAACAAGAGGAAATGCTTGTGACATAAGAAACATTTTTTATTTTTTATGATGGTCATGGTGGAAAGATGTTCTGCAAGATGACAGTGTTCTCATAGAACACAGGAAAATAAATCTTTCATTTCACTAATTTACTCCTAAGATGACAATTTGTTTGCCAGAGTTATAAAATGCGGGCAACCTCAAGATAGAAAGAATTAGGTTGGTTCATTAACTTCACCTTTTAGGTATTTTGATTCTTTACTGCCTTGATTCTTAATGGGGACGACGTGGTAGTTCTGCATTTAAAAAGGACTGGGCTGGCAGTGTCACCTTATTGAATAATCTATAAACATTATAAATTACTTAACTGAATTAATTACATAAGTGATTTATATGTTCCAAATTCTGAGGAGATTGGTTTTGTTTGGACTTGCAAGCCATATCTCAAGTGGTTTTCCTCATGTAGGCTTACAATGAAATCTTACTAGTTTGTTTGCCTCCACATTTATTTGTAGTGGATTTTATTTAGGGTGTGTGTTCATTTTGCTTACCTCAGGTGACATTGTATGGTGTGATGGCATTGCATGGTGCGGTGACTGCCATGGAATGCACATCCTGTAAAGCCTTGCATCGACAGTGATACCTTTTCTGACCGGAGGCCTTGAACCCTCCCATCCTGGGAAGGAAGCCTGCAACTCTCCCACTCTTAGGCGGTGCCCTGAGTTTCAGTCCTCAGATTATACGTTATGGTTTCTTTACCAACCCTAACTTACTCCCTAGACTGTGTAATTTTGTTCTTATTGGAGCAAGGACATGCTGGATTTAGAACAAAACCTGTGCAAAATAAGCATTAGCTTTGAGAAATCTAAAATGGTTTAAATGCAGTGCACATTTACTAAAAGTTTAGCCAACACTGGATGAGCTCAGATCCTTCTTTAGACCTTGTCTCTTAGCTACCTTGTTTTTGGGAGCACTGATGCTTTAGAGAGCCCCTGGCAACTCATTCGTCCTTTACAGCAAAGGTGATGCTTATCCTGCTGAGTAGGTCTTTCATCTGGTTGTGTCTGCTCTTACAAAGCAAGGTTAACACCTAATTGAAGACAGAGGAAATCAGTTCCCTGAAGCTAACAGGTTGGCCTGTTGTATTTCAGAAATATACTTCAGTGTTCTTATCTGGGAATAACCCATTGTGTTGCTTCCATATTTTGATCTTTCTCCAGCCCTATTGAATTTTGGCATTATAACAAACAATAACTGCTCTATTAGACGATACTGAGTTAGAGAGTCTCAGCGACTGGCTTATGCTGCAATGCCTTAGCTATTTTTTTGCATACCATTCTTCGTGTTCATAGCTTTATTGTGTATCACTTCTATTTCACAGCTTGTATCATCCAACTTTTGTATCATGGCTAATATATTGATATGTTTGTTACTCCAGGGGCAGAATGTGGTTGTATTATGGCATTTCTGTCTCAGGCAACACGGAGTGTTTTTCTTTATAGCTACTTTGCAAAATACATGATACTTCTGGCTTTGAAAAAGCAAAGACCAGTCTCTGCATCTACTGGAATTTTTGTAAGACGCACCTCTAGAGGTAAACTGTTTTCATCATCTCCAATAAAACAGGCATTAGTAGTCATTAAAATAAACCACCAAGAACAAAAGCTTAAACACTTGCAGCTAGAACAGAACATGACAAAATCACAGTGAAATGTATGATATGTTAATGGTTAGAAGGAAAGAATTTAATGAGGCATTTTTGAGTTGAACTACTGGTGACTCCAAAATGACAAATTACTCACTGAGTGGGCTACAATTCAAAGAAAAAAAAGAGGGGGGAGAAAAAAAGGGTAGGCTGGCAATGCAAGAGGAAAAGGGATGAAGGAGATAGCTTGTGAGAGTTACTGGAGCACTGAGGGAAGACCTCAGTTTGATCCTGACCATGGCTGGAGGAAGAAGACGACATTTTGTTGTAATTAAGTCTGTTGTGTTGGATCTCTGCAGATCTGGGTTCCTTTCTCAGCTTTCCTGCATGGCTTGAACAATGGAAAGTGGAGATGGTACTTTCTTGGACATCCTCCTGATGGTAAACCTTGGGAGAATGTTGTGTATTATTCTGTATTAGCATGTCAGTTGGCATCTCAGCTGAGGTTTCTGGGAGCTTTTCTGCTTAAGCAATAAATAATTTTATCTGCTTCAATTATTAAACTATGCACATCTCAAAAAAATATTAAGATAACGGCTAACATTTTTCTGTGCCATGGAAATAATACACTGGGCTATCGTATTTAAGTATGCGCTTGATGCTGAAGAGCCTTAACCTTGAACAGAAATACAATGACAAACCTTTTGCACTCAAAAACTGCTTTGAAACAAAAAGAGTTTGTAGTCCTCTAATGTGGAAGGAGTTAGGATATTGAATGATATTTACAAATCTCATTAAAACAATAAAGTCAAGTATCACTGTCAGCATCAGTGCACTCCCCAAGTGCTCTCATCAAAGATGTTCTTTTCAGGGGACCTGACAATTCAGGTGAGCTATCATCTTTTCCAATTGACAGAATTAGGTAAAAAATTCTGTCTAATTAGAAAACGTGGTAGAAATCTTTCAGGGATTTCTAGTGAAATCAAGCTTCTCGTTGTAAGTATTAGCATCCTCTAGAAGAGCCTCTTGCTGATTTTCATCAAGAAACCCTAGTTCTTCTTGTCTGTAATTTGGTAAATAAGATACCAAGCTGGCATGTTCTACAGTAAAACAAAAGTCCTGTATCTTCTTCATGAGGTCACTATGGTATGTTCTTCTCTACTCTCTGAGTCAAGCCATGAGCATAATGCAGGTTGGATTAGCTATTCTGACAAAAGCAACCAGCTCTGCCTGTGTTGTGTAGCAGAAATGAAAGACGGTCCTTATGCATCATTGCCATTTATAGAGGCACAGAATATCCTGAATTGGAAGGGACCCACAAGAATCAGAGAGTCTTAACTCCTGACTCTACACAGCGTGACCTAAAAGCTAAGCCATATACCTGAGTGCATTGCCCAAATGCTTCTTGACCACCAACAGGCTTGGGGCCATGGCCACCTGAGGAGCTTGTTACAGCACTTGACCACCCTCTCAGTGAGGAACTTATTCTTAATATCCAACCTGAACTTCCCCTGATTCCTTCATGACACAGAAAGGAAAGGAACCGTTGATTTCTCAGGAAAGAAGGTGACAAGGTGCAGCTTTCCATGGAGATTGCCATTAACTGCAGGACACTCGGGAAAAACGTCAGCTGGGAAGCAGCTACACCAATTCCTCTGATGGTAACAGGCTGTCCATGCCTCACCTCCCTCCTGGAGCTTCCAAGCCTTGGAAAGGGAGGAGGTATGCGTTTAGTGGCAGAAGCATGTACTTGTGTCCACAGTCATGTGTGCCCTTTAAATCCAGTGCTTGCAGAGAATAACCTGATCATGGATAAAGATGACATGTTCTGCAGACACATAACTAGCTGAGCTTACTGTAAGGTGGGACACACCACAATTCACTATTTTCTCCTGCTAAAGGCAGTGTGGCCCACCACTGCAGAAGTGGGAACAGCTATGCTGCTACCAGACACCATACTTAAAGCTCCTGTAACGGACTTCATGTCTCCAGGTAGAGCTGAGCCCTTTGAGGTATGTTAGGCACTATCAATGCTTAGATGGTAAAAATAATAGTGACAGGGAGAAACTATTTGAGTCTGTTTTCTCTGCTCCCTTATACATGAGATGGTAACCGCAGGAATAAGACTGTTGTTTGTATGATCTCTTTTTTTTTCTGGTTGCCATGTACAAGTGACAAACAGTTCACCTTGCATTTTTTAGAGGTGAATGTTCCAAGTGTAAATGTATTCTTTCCTTGAGCAGGTTTTAAAGAGCCTACTGTTGGTTGATAACTGCTGTGTTCACATCTATGGTACTGAATCTCCTTTCTCGTTACTTTTGTCTAGGAAAAAGAAAGGTGATGACAATTGTAATGTCAGTGGCCAGAGACAAGAGCTAGTTCTGGGCGTTACTAGACCTTATGAAGTTAAACTTGCATCTCAACGAGGCTCTAAAGTAAACCGCAATGAAGACCTGATGCCTCCTTCAACAGAGTCAGCAGTAACTTACTTCGGTTTCATTGATGCAAAACTGGATCTTATGTGAACAACATTATCTTAGTTCTGCTATGTTTGTCTTGGCTTAAGTTTTCTTCACCATGAGGGTGGTGAGCAACAGGCACAGGTTGCCCAGGGAAGCTGTGAATGCCCCATCCCTGGAAGGGTTCAAGACAAGGTTGGATGGGGCCTTGAAGCAGCCTGATCTAGTGGGACGTGTCCCTTCCCAATGCAGGAGGGGTGGAACTGGGTGAGCTTTAAAGTCCTTCCAACACAAACCATTCTATGATTCTGTGAACGTAAGTTTTTTAAACTAAGAGTAATTCATAGTGTGGGTTTTTTTTTTTTTAAAAAAAAGCATCAAAACAGAGAAAGAACTGCAACTGTACTTGGAATATTGAAGAAATTGTGCACTGGATGTCCTGAGGGACATGGTTTAGTGTTTGATAGGAATGGTTGGACTCTATGATCCGATGGGTCTCTTCCAACCTGGTGATTCTATGATTCTATGATTTGTGTCTTGGTTTGCTTGTCTTGGAAATTACAAATGCTTCTGCATGCATGAAAACTGAGAGGCTTAAGTGGTCTATCTGAGATTAACTAAATCCCAATGCATGGAAAAGTTTCCTCTTTCTAAAGGTGAACTTCCAAGGAAAGAAACCATTACTATTTTAACTTTTCTTTGTTTATTTACTTGACTTTTTATATAAAAATATAAATATAGTGCTACCAGGGGCACCTGGACATTTGGCACTTAATGCTTTCATAGCATCATATTGACACATAATTCTGTTAAAATCAAATATTACTGTTTGCAGTCTGGATCAGCTCTTCCTTGCAGTCTCAGTTTTGTGGGGATCAGGCTTCTCCAAGTCAACCTGGAGAAGAGGAGGCTGAGAGGAGACCTCATTGCTCACTACAACTACCTGAAAGGAGGTTGTGGAGAGGAGAGTGCTGACCTCTTCTCCCAAGTGACAGGACAGGACAAAAGGAAATGGCCTCAAGCTCTACCAAGGGAGGTTTAAGCTGGACATTAGGAAAAAAAAAGTTCAAGGAAAGGGTCATTGGGCACTGGCAGAGGCTGCCCAGGGAGGTGGTTGAGTCACCTTCCCTGGAGGTGTTTAAGGCATGGGTGGACGAGGTGCTAAGGGGCATGATTTAGAGATTGGTGGGAATGGTTGGACTCAATGATCCGGTGGGTCTCTTCCAACCTGGTTATTCTATGATCTGAAGAATAAGCTGATGTTTCACTGCAAGTGCCTGTGGTCCTGCAATATGACTGCTTGGGTTACTCATGCTGGAAATGTATAACTTTTCACAGGGTCATGGCTGTGGAAGAAATTTTTATATTATGCATGAAACATTTTGTTGTGGTAACTGCCAGAGGATTTTGGTGACACTTCTGCTATGGGCGTCAGAAATAAATTATGATTTAGAAAATGCGCTTCACTTCGGAGCTTAAGTTCATGCTGGCTTTTCTGACTCCCTCAATATATTGGGCTTTTACTAATGCAGTTATACTGACGTTTTGAGAGGCTGCCTTAAAACTTTGAGCTCTTAAATACGCAAAGCTATCCATCAGCATTTCGTTTGCCTCTCTTTTCCAGCCAGTTCTCATTTCCCTCGTAAAAACTTCAGAAGATGATATGGTTTCTCTCAGTAGAAGAGGAACATGCTTGTTTGTGTTCTTTTATCCTTTGGACTTCTGGCCTGGTTTCCCAAGGAAATGTGTGCCATGACATCCTGCTGTGTGTCTGTCCTCTTTCTAGCACCTTTTGAACTGGTGGGCTGATCTCCGCCACAGGGGTTGGAGGGTCGGCAGTCTGAAAGACAGGACGCTCCTGCAAGCTTTCGTAATACGCGTAGCTGTCTGTAGGATGGAGGTCTTATTCCTGTTCCAGATGAGGGATGTGCTAATTAGCTCATCTTTCATTAACTGTCAGGGGACAGAAGCAAACAGGTTTCATCACTTCCGCTTTTATTTTTTCCTTTCCTCTGCCCTTGCCTTTACTTTTTGCTGTTTGCTTCCTCTCTCTGAACAATGCCATTCTCTTGGGAGATCTCGTCGTTTGTCATCCTGTTGTTTGACCGATACTCTCGTCTTTGCTCCACAGCTGCTTATCTTTTGAACTTTGCTTGTCCTAAAAGTCATTAGAGATGCTTCAGGGAGGCCAGCTGGGGTTCAGAAAAGCCATCAGAGCTGTAAGGACTGTCGGGAAACAGGAAACCCGAGTTGAACAGGGGAGGTGATTCTCTGCTGCAAACCTGCAGCTCATGCAAGTCTAATCCTGCCGTCCTTAGCTTAAGTGACTAATCCTAGTTTGTGTGCTCAGCCTCTGGGAAGTAAGCAGAGGCTCTCTGTGTGTGTAAGGAGTTGCTGGACCAAGTCCTTATTTTGAGAGCCAGCTAAATTATTTCTTGTCTTTGACACTGGTGCCAGCAGAAGCAGTCTGCATGTGCTGGAAAAATTCTGTACTTTGGTGAGATAATCACTTGAATGTTCAGCAAATGGCTAAGTGGTAAACTTTAAGCAGATTATGTTTCACTGAATTGTTTTCCTTGTTTGTTTTTTAAAATGTCAAATATATCATAACGTAATTTATGAAGACATGCCTTAAGTAGAACCACAAACACTTATAAGGACACTTGCTTCAGACAACATATGGCACAACCTATGAATTATGCACAGCTGACATACGGAGAATGGAGACAGCCTAAGGAAATGATTAGAGCTGTTATCGTAGCGATGACTGTACATTATTTTCACTTGACTGGAAAAATGTGATTTCACTCTAGATTGGGGCAGAGATTGTTGCTTCCAGGTGCAGTGTATTAACAATGCATATGAAATATTTAATAGTTGCTGGGAAATGTGATGGTTGAGGTTTGGCTATAACATTATTTCATTGAAAAGCTAGTTCTATTCCATGCTGAACCCTGTGTTTCTGATGTAGCTGTTACAGTCTTATTGCAAGAGCAATAACATAGAATTAGATCTCAGTTTTTGAAAGTGCATATTTGTAAAAAATAATTTACACACCAGCAAATATCACACCACAGATGGACAACTTTCAGCAAGTTTGCATTTACTGATTCCTGCTTTTCTTGATCTGAAGAGTGATTTTTATGATTTTACACTCAGGTTAATTGTGTTGTTCTACCAACAGGTTTTGCTTATCCTCCAGTGGAAATGCCGGTAACGTGGAGTTTGAACTCTTCTGGGGTGAAAGGCCCAAAGGTTTTTAATCAAAATACTGGTTCTGCTTCTGAGGGTTGTCAGATGTCCTTCATGGTGTTTACTTTGTGGGAGAAGACCTAAAACTGCATTGTTTCAATGCACCCTAGCTCACAGCGCTTCCCTGCAACTGTACCAAGAGCCTGAGGGTCACTGGGCACCCAGGACATTGGAACTGACTGTAGCAGTCAGTGTTGGGTAGCCTTGCTACTCCCAAACTTTCTATTACAGTTAAAGAAATCTGCAGGCAATATTTTAAGTTTAGATAGTTCCAGTTTGCATTGCGGAAGTGAAAAGCTTTTGGAACTTCATTTGTGTGATTTGAGCATAACAAAACCAAAGAAACAGAAGTCATAGAAAAGAGTAAGTTTGTTTTGTGCTTTAGGGTTTCCAGCCAGACCTACTGTACATTGGAACCTAACAGAAGTATAAGTACCAGACCACTGCTCTCAAGCCTATCTGAAAAGCACTTGTACCATCTATTATCTCCTCTTTTCTGACAGGGTTAGCCAATTAATTCTTCCCAGCTGACTGATAGCTAAATAGCTCTTTCTATGGTCTCTTAGTTAGGTATGTTTCCCATCACACTTTCTCCCTAGGAAGTACTGTATGCTGATAATGAGCCAAATCAGAATCCTTACTCCATGTTAACAGTCTGGCTTCTGCCACTGTCCATTTCTGCACCCTATAAGGTATGTGGAAGTATGTTGGCTAAAGATACTAAAACATCTGGTTTATGCATACTGTAAATCTATAAAACTTCCACGTTTCTGAACTTTTGGTAACGCTTTCTTGCTTTACCTTTCCTGAAGACATCTGTCAGAGCACTCCATTATAGAAAACACCATAGAAGCTTCACAACATTTATGTCCAAAAAAACTGTCCAAAAGTTTTACCTTTTCTCTGGAGGGAGAAGCGGAAAGGGCAGGAAGTATGTTAGACGAATGACAAAACATTTGTTTCAGAAGAGGAAATTTATAGGTAGATTTTCATGTCCTTGTGTCTAGGCTATACAGTGAAAGGTATTTATCTGACTGGTTCTTTTTCTGGAAATCTAGAGCAGCTTCCTTTAAGAGAAGTTGGAGTGAATGTGACTCTTCTTTTGAAATTATCAAGATTTAGAGTAGTTCTGCCTTGCTCTGCTTAAGACTGTTAGGTTTGGATGTCACATGCAGCTGTAGATGATGTAACTCTTAAAAGACGCTGAATTTATTCACCTTGATGCCTCTAAAAATTGAGATCAAGATTTGATCCTGTTTTTACTACAAAGGAGTCCAGAATCCCGGATGTTTTTCTTGTTCATCATATCAGCATCTGTAGAAATGAATATCCACACTGCTGGAAGATCAGACTGTTCTGTCTTGTAGTGTATTGAACAAGATCCTTGTATAGCTGGACAAAATTCAACATAAAATTTGAAGGATTTAAAATCAGAACAGAGTATTTTGTTAATGCCTTTTAAAGAGCTCTGACTGAGTCAACCTTCTCCTGTGCTATGTTTATGGGAGGTCGAGATTTTCTAAGAGAAAATGTATTCCAGTGTCTTTTCAGCCTGTTTTTTCTGGTCTTTTGACTGTTACTCCAATACTCCTGCTGAGCTTTGACTAGCCTTAAGTTGTGGATCTTGGGGAAAAAACCCAAAGGGTTTCTCAAGTAGGGTTGTATAGTAATATCTCTTACTAGATGCCCTGATCATTTTAAAAATACAGATGAGTTTTAGGATGTAGAGATCCAGTGGACTTGGAAGTAAGTGAACTGGAAGCTTATTTGTCTAATGGCACTCTTCATAAGAGGCATAATAACCTAGGAGCAAAACTGGGAGCTATGCTGACTGCTACAGTGAAAGTCATCAAGCAGACTTGTAATGAGAAAAATATTCTTTTACTTTTGAAGCAAATACGTTCTTCCTTTTTGCAAGGCAGTATGAGTATCATCCTACATCTTAGAGGCACTTTATAATCATGAGTCATGAAAGACTTGATTTCTTTCAGTCCGAGGATTTGAACTTTAGCTTAGGGATTTTCCATGATACTTTTTCCATTCTAAAATGTAGTCACTGTGCTGAGTTTCTTCAAGCAAGTGGAAAAGTTTCAGGAGGACAGTTTAGTAATAAATTTTATTTGTAAACCAGAATTGGCTTTAACTACTGCTTTTAATCTGACTAGTATATGCATCAACTACTTCCTCGATCAGATAGCATTTTCAGACAGGAAGCAGAAAATGATAAATGAGCTTCTTAATATTCAAAAGCATGATTTAAATTTCTAGAATTAGAATTCTAGACTTCCAACCAAGATAATATGGAATAGTTAGAACTTTATTTTGGAGCCTTCGAAGATGCGTGAAGTTACAAATCACAAGCGAAGCATTCTGTAAATGTAGATTAGTTGAAATGTTGCCAGGCAATTTTACAGCAGCTTTTCATAGTTGTTATTTTTACATAACTATTGTCTAGTTGTGTAATCTTTCTGTCTTTCTATCCTGTTCTTAGGCTTTTCCCTTCCATAATGGAACCTCTTGCACTCCTCTCAGAAGCAGCACTTACTTCCTTCTGTAGCCCCAGCTGCTGGAATTAGATATAGACAGCTGTAGGACTCTCCCGCTTTTGAACTTGGACAATAAACAGCTTGTGACTACACAGATGTTTGTTTTACACGCTGAAAGCAGTGTTGCACACAATTTCCTCTCTTCATCCTACAGATGTCGGCATATTTGAATTGTAGAAACGGGCTTCTTGACACCCAGAACAAAATGTTTTCCTTAGGAAGCAGGAGGAAGTTATTAGTATGCAAACACACAGCAGAGCTTTCAAATGAGCTATTTCAGAAGTACTAGTATCCGGGTAAATGTGCCTGGTGTTTTCTCTATAGCTGAACTGTTCAGTCCTCCTGGATTTCCTTTACCATGAATGCCAGGCATTGTGTCTGGTTTATATGGTTTGAGGTCAAGCCTATAGCCAGCAGGATGAGGCGGTTTTGGTGTCAGAAATCTCTTAATCATAGCTCCTTGTCCTGCTGCCCAGCCATTTCTTCAATACTGTGCCCTTGTTTCCTCCGATGGGACCTCAGACAAGTCCTCCTGCCCATGCCTGTCCTAGTTACTCAGGCACCATACCAGTGTACCAATAGCTGCCTCGCTTTGTACAGTGATTCGACAAAGATAGCATAGAATTTCACTGTGGTATTAATGGTATGTTGTTTTAATAAGGGCTGCCTCTGGGAGTTATGGCAGACAAGCACCTGTAGCTTGGAAACTTGTGTTAACTGTCTGGGAGACTAGAATAGATACATGATGTCAGGGAGCAGCTGAGGGAGAGCAATTGATTGTGAACTCTGACACTGAGATGTACAATAATCTCTGTACCTCTTACATCCCTGGTGCCCAACTTTGTTAAATTCAAGAGAAGGAAGGAAGATGCTCTGATCATCTCAACACCTTTCTTCCCCTACTACAGTGTGTATGGAGTGGCAAAACCGCTCTTTCCTCCTCGGCATATGTTGGCAGCAAGAGGAAAGAGGGCCTGTCATCTCTTTTACTCCCTGGCTGGAAGCAGGCAGGAAGGGAAGAGATTTGAATAAGATTTGTGGCCTTCTGCCACACTCTCTCCATCCT
Source organism: Piaya cayana (assembly GCA_013389865.1). Lineage (NCBI taxonomy): Eukaryota > Metazoa > Chordata > Aves > Cuculiformes > Coccyzidae > Piaya > Piaya cayana. Next base: position 348,780 of record WAAB01018490.1, on the reverse strand, counting down.
CAGTCATCTTCAGTAGCCTGAGAAAGTTGAGTAGGAAACAATGAGGGGGAGAAGCATAAGGGTCTGAAAATGAGATAGACAGACAATGACGTCTTTGGACATGTCAGCAAAAGAAGCCGAAAAACATACAGTTAGAGTCACAGATCTGGATGACCCCCTCTGGTGGCTTGGAGATTGGCTGAATTAATGTTGTTCATATGCCTTTAAGATTGGAAATGATAAGGGAAATCAAGCCAGGCTAGCTGAGCTCTTTGGAGAGGAAGTTCTGGGAAGATTATCACTCCATTAGAACTTCTCATTCTGCCTTAATTAGGGGCTTGTCATTACTGAGGTTTTCTAGGTGTCCTCTTACACCTGGAGAGCATTAACACAGGATTCAGTTCCTTGTAGAATTACCTCAAATTCATTTGTTTGTGGAAGTTATCCATTGCATTTGATTTGGTGTTTATAATAATTATAATTCCTTCCTCCTAAGACAAATCCTTGTTTTGTTCTTGTGAATGTTTTTTTGCCGAAGCGTTTCCGCTCTGATATACTTGCTTTATAACTTTAAGTCCCTTTGAACAAAGAGATATTTGGTTTTGTTCTTTATTTACCTGCCGTAACTATACTCTTTCCTGATTAGTATGTTTGTGGGCATTCATAACCTCTTTATTGTTAGCATTCCAACATCTAGACTTAGTGGCCCTTACGAAATGTCTCTGATCCGTAGTCTGTGCTGGATATCTTCCATGGATCCCTTACTTAAATGGTTACCTCGGGGCATCAAATATATTGCAGCTTGTCTTCCTAACAGAGAAAATAATGAGTTGGAAAGACCAGTAGCAATAAGAGAAGTGTTGCTGTAGTTACAAAAGGCATCCCGCTGGTGCAGGAGAGGTTGACTCAAGTCAGTCTGCTGTGGTGCACAGCGAGGAGGCATGTTTCTACTCCTTCAGAAAAGAGCAGTATGTATCCCTGTCTAGTGTGTGTGTATTAGCCAACTGGTGACCTGGCCAAGCTCCTGCTTGGCAAATATGTCCCTTTCATGCATTGATGCATGGACTAATGTTGTATTTAGTCCTTCTCAAAGGGGAGAAGTTCTGAGCGATGCCATAAATTGATGTCCTGCCTCTCTGGGACTGGCTGCTTCAGAGAGATGGTTCCTGTTGTGGGATTCTTTTCTCTGTCCCCAATAATAATAACCAGACATACAGGATAAGGTATTTCCTTTTCCTCACAACTGAATAACATCCGGACACCTCTGTGCCTCAGGCTTAATGCACACGTGAAGAAGCAATTATATGACAGACTGTTTCCTCCCCAGTTTCCTTCATGATTCAATTACTTCATGTTCCCATGTACTCTCAGCACTGGTTGACCTGTCCCTCATCACAGGTGTCCAGGACCGTTGGGATCAACATCCTAAACAAAAGTGATGGAGGAGGAATGTGATGGATGGGTGTTGCACCTGCTCTGTTACCTGCAGAAGGACTCCTTTCACAGTTGACTAAATAAGGAATAATTAAGTTCCTGAATGCAGGTATCGCTGTATTTATCTTCAATATCTAAACAAGGATGCTTGTTCTCTTGAGGCACAGCATCCTGTGGATTGCTGCTTTGCACCACTGCAAACACAGTAGTGAGGTGGACGTGTTAAATGATGGTCCGATCCACAAACCAAAAGGAAATTCTTCCGCAGGAAATGAGGGGAAATATGTGGTTGTGTCTGCAGCAGCCTTTGGGCAATAGTGTCATTTATCAAGGAGGAAGCTATATCATCCTTCTTGTTAATGCTTTACACATCCATTTCTACTCAAGTGCTTGACAATATCCATTATACTTTATGGCTGATAGTACTAGAAATCTCCCCCTTGCTGTAGGATTTGGACTAGAAGGCAGTGAGCCCTTGGCATTAGTGCCATTTTTACTAAGCTGCCTAATGCACAGCTGACAGGTAAGAGCTCCTGTGCCAGGTGCCATGGGAAAGGGCAGAGCGCACCGTTAGATGATAGTATATCATGCAGGGCAAAGAGGGCTTTTCTTGACCCTTTTTTTCTGATGTGTGACCTCATATCTGAATAATTTCAGTGCATTTTTGTCTGTGTGCCGCTGCATCCATGTGCAGTAGTTCTTTCTGCTTCTCCCTGGCTCACCAGCATGGGGGGCTGCCACTTGCTATTTCAGGTGCTACAGATCAGTTTGCTGATGCAAAAACAGTTAAATGGAGTCTGGTGGTTTATAGGCATTAGATCTTTTTGGGAAGGGTCTGGTTTCTTGGGGTTTCCTCTGTCGGCAATGGAGAGAGGAGCAGCTCTCACGAGGAACAGACCCCGGAGCACATGATGCTTGGCTGCTGAAAGAGTAGCAGGGTGGATGACGAGCTCTCCTAGGTCATAGCAATAATGCAACCCTATTAAAAGGGAACTGGCATGGATGCAAGACCAAACCTTACCCTCAGTTCCCCTCACCACTTTCTTTGCTCTGGTTGTATTCGGGCCTTGGTCTGACAGATCAAGCATGTTATCTCTGGAGGGCCTAGAAGGAAAGTGTGGAAGTGTGGAGAAGAGAGGGAAGGTGGGACCATGTGTTTCCTCAGCAGCCACAGCTTATCAGCTAAAGTTTCAGTCCATCTGCACTTTAGGTCTCGTGACCAGCCTGGTTTGAAATAGCTGCCTTAGCATCTGTAATATGTTCTTGCCTTCTTCCTCTCACACTGGCTGCAGCGTGGTTGCTGTGAGAGTTGATGTGCAGCATAATCTTTTTTACCTTGTTAATTTTGAGCTAGATCAACACCCTGAGCAGGTATAACGTGTTAGTGCAGATGCACTGCTGTAGATCCAGCTTAGGTCAGCTTAAGTTTCACTTGTGCAGTGTGCAAAGGGAATAGTCAGATGGAGATTGTCATTTAACAGCAGGCACAAAGATGGGCAACAAGGTTTCCCCTATTATAACACCGAATTCGATATAATATTACTAGCAGTTCTGCTTTTGAAAGTACCTGTGGAAGATAGGATGGCTGCTAGGTTTTTCTTCTGCTGGATGGCTTTTTTTCCTCAAAGAGTCACTTAGGTTCTACTTTCAGAACACAGAGGTGTTCACATCATCCCCTTCCGCTCCTTTGTCTGAAATGTCAGAGCTTGGGTTTCCTTCCTTGCTGTTGCCTGAGGTCTGCTGGATTTCACGGAACAATCAGTGGCCCACAGTGGATAAAGCATGGCATGGCCATACAGTCCTGTAACACTGAAGATTTTTTTTGCTTTTATTCACAACGACCACTCCTAGACGGGTTTGTCTTGAGATAATACTCCTGTGTGGAAAAGCATATTTAAAAAAAAAAACAAAACCAGCATGAAGGTAGGTGATTGTGTGCTTTAGGTTCTTTGAAACAATCCAACTTTCTACTGAAATGCCGTTCCCCTTATTAAAAAACACCAAACAATCCACTTTATTCTTTTTTAAGAACTTTAAAAACTGAGGGTACAAAACATTTTTGAAAAGTACTAATAAGCTGCAGGGCCACTGTGAATTCAGTCACAGAAGGTGGTAAAGCACCTCCTTATTAGATCGCATGAGAATTTAGTGAAAGGTGAGAATAAAATCCCTGTTTCCCAGGTGTTGTGTTTATACCATCTTCACCCTCAGCCAGGCAGCTCCTGCATTGCCTGTGTGGATTCTGCCATAGGATACTTAACCCTGCATGAAAAACACATTGTTTCTGTTTGCGCAGCATTTTTCAAACAGAGGTTTGAGATTTAGATGGACATGGTTGATAGGAAGGTCACCATTATGAACCACACAAGAATAAGCACAACTGCATATCCATTCATTCGACCAATATAACTGCTGTTGTGAGCTGTTAATGGCTTCCTTGACCAGAGCTTTACAAAAGATGTCTCATATTGAAGAGGATGCAATATTCTGTCTTTTAATGCAGGAAAGACACAGCTTTCTGAGCTGACCTTACCTACACTATATTTTATCTTAAGTAGCTCTCTCACATTAAGATGTTTATGTCTACAAGCTTTAAAAGTGAACACATTTAATGTTGCAGAATCCTGTTTTGTATTTTTGCAATAGAATTTTTGAACCAAAAGTTTAAAAATTTTCTCTTTGAGTAGGTTTTTCTATCCTCTTCTAAATGTTTCTAATATAAGCTGCCTGCAATGGAGCAAATGATTCCACTCCTCCAAATTGATTTTTTAAAAAACCCCAAAACATATGGGAAATACAGAGGGAGCATATGCCTGCTCAGTAAAACATCTTGGTAAATAGCGAGGAGCATCCTGCAAACTGGTGTGTTTTACGTGTCTGTCTAGTGCCTGTGTAAAAAAATAACAAAAGGGCTTACTTTTGCCCCCAAGCATTAAAGGTTTTTGGTATCCCTCCCTCCTGACATTCAGAGAGTATCAATAGAGGCTCTTGAGTGATGACAGAAGATGTTGGGACACCCCTGTAGTGCAGGGGGAATACAGGGAAGGCATCCAAAACCCCATTTCTGAAAGGAGACCTGAAACTCATACCAAGGTAGTTTTGGAAACATTTGCAGCAGAGGCAGATATATTTGGCATTATACGAGCAGCGTGTGGCCAGACAGTGTGTTCTCTTGCATAGCTAAGATGTGAACAAGTACAGGTTTCTAATAAGACCAGGTGTCTGAGATGTGCCACAGCGCTGCCTCGACAGAGTACGCGCTGAGTGGCAGCACAAGGAACAAGGACAGCACTTCTTATTATATTTTGCTGAACAAATGCATAGATCTGAAGTTGCAAATTAGAAAAAGTCTAGCACTGGTGAGAACACTGTCAGGTTTATCAGGTACCTCTTGCCAGATGCAGCCTCTGCGAATTTGCTGTTTCTGGATCCACTGATGTTATGCACTGAAAGCTTTTATTTCTTCCCTAGAATTTCCTTGGCTGCAGCTGTTTAATTCTTTTTACTTGGAGATTTAAATTATAAAACTTCTATCTAAATCATACTGACCAATGACATATTAAAATAATCAGAATTCCCCTCCTGCAGGAAATGGGAATGTTTTAAAGTTTTATTTACATCTTTATAATAAACTTTTAATAAAACAAAAAACTGGAACCTTGCAGAGAAGGGGAGTTTTAATTGAAGTCAATAGCTGCTTGAGAACTGGAATATGTTGAATAGGAATGCTTAAGGGCTTTCCCAGTTTGTTTAGATTTTTTTTTTTAATCACCTCTGCCTACGCTGTCCATGCAGCCTCATGGGTTGAGATACGCTTTGAAAGCATCCTTCCTTTTCTTCCACAAACGTGGTTAATCTGCAGTGCTGATGATTGTGCTGTTGACAGGAGTGAGCCCGGTGCAGGTAGCACCCAGAAGGCAGCCTGTCCGGCTCGGTTTTCCCAACAGGACACCTAAGGAGCAGAGGCAGGTCAGAGTGAGCAGCACCCTTGATAAGATGGCAGTGAGGGTTTTTTTGAGAGGAAGAATCCTTTTTCAAGGCTGTAAGTGTCCCACCTTGAGATGAAATAGGACACTTTTTTATCAAGTTGCAGTTTTTACATCTAGCCTTAATGATGATTTGAGAAATAAGTAGTTGCTGAGAAGAGTTAAGCTGTTGCAGATGTGCTTCTCACCCAAAGGACATAAGATAGGTCTCCATTCATCGTCTCCTCACATTGCATCATTTGGAGACTACCCTCATTCTGGGTGGCTTTTCCACCCACTCGGGGAACTTGAGTAGCTTGTTTGGCTCCAGTGTGACCAATTTGTAAGTCTACTGGAAGATCTTTTCCTAGCAAGCTGGCTTACAAACAGCTTTTTCTATTTGCACTACTGTTTTTTTCTGCTCTCCTTCGAGTGCGCTGTATACCTGTGTGGTTAGAGGACTCTCTCAATGGAAAGTGGCAAAATCTCACTCTGCTCAGCAGTGCAGGGGAGGAGGCTGAGCTCAGCAGGCTGGCTGGATGCCACGCTCAGTGTTCTCCCAGATGAAAGGAGGCTTTTGCAAGCTCCTGTCTCAAGCAATTTTATAAATCTGGCCCTAGGGTTTAATTAAAAAAAGGTCTAGTTGTAACTTCTCCATAGATTTTGGTTATATTTGCAAACTGTTTCAGGGTGATCGACACAGTTTTGGGCGGGGTGACTTGTTCTCCAGGCAAGTTTACTGTTGTTCTGAGGCTGGAAGAGAATGTTCCTGGTGAGGTTAATTGGACTCATCTACAGCAGGAACTGGATCTTAGAGTTTTGTGGAGATTTCTGACCAGCCTTTCTTCATGCATGAATTTAATTTTTTTTCTCCTGGGTCAAAACCAACATTAATTTGGTGTGAAATTGGGCTTTACAGACAAAGAACCATTGCCTGCAACAGCATGTCAGAAAGACTTGACTTGTGGGATGCTTAAATACTATCTGAGCACTTACTAGTTTTGCTTTCCGTTCTAGGTTAAGTTCTTTTTGTTCGCCCTCCTAGCAGAAGTTTGTTCCTTCAAAGTAGATAAAGCAGATGATATTCAGAGCCCTTCTCAGCATCTCTTGGCTACCTTAACTCTTGTTCCTCATAACCTGAAACTCTGTGTAAACGAGTAGAAATGTATTGCTAAACTTTTTGGTAAGACTGCTTGGTTTAGAATCTGTTAACTTGCCTTTGGACTTGAGACATTTGGAACTTGCTGTCGCTATTATGCTGATATTTAGAAATGCAGTGTGGAACACCAGGACCATACGGTTCCCAGCCCTGTGTGAAGGTGGAACAAAATTTACAGTAAGAGTCTTGTACCTCTTTGAACAGTATCTGTGCACATGCTCAAGATCAGGTAATGCTGTCTGTCTAGCAGTGAGTCAACTCAAAGACTGCCATTAGTGTTTGATGTGCATTGTGTTACTGCCTACAGTCACATCTGGACTTGACACTTAGTTCAGCACTACATGGGTATTCCTTGAATTGGAAATAAAAGATGGATTATGGGTGATTGTCTTGAGGAGAGTGCAGATAGTTGTGAAATAGTGGTTTTTGGATAGAGAAGCTGTGGATGAGGTTTTCCAGATATCTCCAGCTTGGACATGACTAATGTACAGTTTTAGATTTTTAGGTGTCTTTGATGTCTGTATGGAGTCAAGTAGACTTGAACTTCATTCAAATGTAGTCTTCAGTTCCATGTGACTTCTATATTGCTGGATTACAACAGATTACAACCAAAGTGGTAAATTTGTAGTTTACCACGAAGTGAAATTGTATATGCTGGTGGAGGGGACAGGACTGACCCTTGAGTACTCTCTCTGTACTTCGACAGACTAGGTGCAGGGACCTGTGGCCAAAATGCAGGATTGGAAACTGGAAAGGTTAAATTCATTTTAAACTGGTTATCTGTATATTTTGTGCCCTTTGAAGTTTGTTGATAGATTTTAAATGGAATGGGGATAGAATAATTTCGGACTAAGGACTGTAAGTAACTTGAAACTGAAGGTGAGCTGGGTTTCAGTTATCCACTATCTGTTGATAAGCTCAAGTGACTCTAATAGCTTGCCACTGTACAGTTTTCTTTTCCAGGAGCTGCCTTGGCTTCTCCTTATCTCTTGTATATGCTTTTGTTTTGTAAGTATTTATGATGAGAGCTTCAGTAACTTATTGATACAGAAGTAGTGATTCGCTTCACTGGAACATGCTGGCATCTCTCTCTGTTCCCCCTGCCCCTTTCCAGGAGATGCTGTGCAGCCTTTGGTCACAGCAGCCACTTTCGGGGAGGGGTGGCACATTCTTGTCAGCAATTTGGCCCCTGCATCCCGGTGTTCATCCAGCCTGTGCGGATATGTACTGTCCACACTTCATGACTTTTTGGTCCTTAGTTTATCCTTCCATTTCAGCTCTTTTCCCAGTACTCCTGTCTGACTCTAGCTCATCTTTATTACCAAACAAAAGAGCAGGCTTAAGGTAAACATCTGGAAATTTAACACACTGGTAAAATCATTATCAGTAATATTTAGATAACTTCTGTCATCTTTAGGTGAGGATAAAGCCTCCTTCGCCAAAATGTCAGAAGTCTATGAGGCATGTATTGCTTGCTGGCATGTCTGATTTGTCCTTTTGAGTATGCTTGCTTTTTTTCCCCAGTTAGTATCTCTGTTTAGTGCATTTATTCTTTCCAGAAGTTCCACTAGTTTTTGCTTAGGTATGGAGGATGGGCTTCATATGAGACAGATTTCTCTATCATCTATATCGTGTGACTGACTTCTTCATTAAGGTGTGCACCACATTCTGTGAAATTACCAAGCTACATTTTTCCCCAGAATAATGAGTAACTATTCCTGTAAATTACCAGTTTGCCATCCAGCTGCTATGGCTGCTGATGTGCTTCTCGGAGCTGGCACTTTATGCATATGAAAATTAGGTGGCTCAGGTTCAATTTCAGTTTAAACACAGAAAGTGCCTAAGAGCTATTGTTCCTGCCTTGCCCATTGCAACCCTTCTCCTCTGCTCACTCCGTCAAGGCTTTTCTACCAGGATGTCTTCTTCCAAGTGGAGCTAGGCTAAAACCATAGGTAATAACAGGATTTTTTTCATGGCCTTTTTTTTAGAAACGAATCCTGAACTAAGTTGCATGTGAAGGATTCTTCCCTTGGCCTTTCACTGAGTGCCGTAAGTGGCACATCTGTTTCCTACAGCTGTTCTTGGTGTCTTTGCTTCCATAGAGCAGTCATCAGAGCCCTGCTGCAAACCCTAAGCACCCATATGTCTCTTGGAGAGAGACGTTTGTGGAATAGACAAACGAGCAAATTAATGCAGGAAGACGATGCAGATAGTGGGTTCTATAAATTGTTGACTTTAAATTTTGCTGGTTCTTATGTTTCCTTTCATTAAAAAGAAATGTGAGTGATTTTTTTTTCCAGTTTCTAACAGATTGACAATTGTTTCCAGGGGAGCTGGAAATATGCAAATTATTTTAGCCCAAAATTCACTTACTAGTAGATGCTATTCTTTACCTTACTCTTAAGTGGGCAAACAGGGGTTACCTACAGTCTCACTGTGGTTTGTTTTTTTTCCTCAGGGGCTGGGTGGAGGGGGGTTTATTTCTCCTCCTACTGTAAGAACTGAAGCTAAATTTAATTAAATGTTGTCCACAATCCAATTTATACTTCCCCATAGCAGGAGGATGGAACAAAGAATCTGCTCTGTGACACTGAAGGATTTGGTTTGTCACAGCTGCTCTTAGTGGAATTTGGGGGTCTGAGTAATTGGGTTCACACTTGTCAGAAAATCTTCCTTTGAGGTAGCTGTTTTATTTTCTCACTTCAAAACTACATCTTTTATAAAACCAGAGCAGTACATAGACAAATGTGTTTGAAGCTTGACAGAATTGATATCATCTTATTAATTCAGTGACAGATAAAAATACTTGGCTGTTATTACTATTTGTTCGATAGTTATAGTCATCCAACATGGTGGTTATAATTTTATGGTTTTTTAGGATTCCCAGAGACAGAAGTTCTTTCATCATCATAGAAGTTATTGTTTGTTTAATTGGTAAAAATACTAATTTCTTCGGCTCAAAGTTTGGCATACAAAACTTTTTTTTATTCCCAGAATGCAAAATTGTCATATTTCTTAAATCATCTCTTGCATCAAATTCCATATTATTTGCTGTGTGAAACGGAAACAAGACACTGAAATATATTTTCTGATAATATCATAATCATGGTCACAGAACCAGTAGCCACACATTTTCCTTTCACAGACTCAGGTCATGTCTATACTCAAAAATGATGCAAATCGAGGTCCGTCTGACCTGGCAGACATATTTCCCAGTGTAATAAATCTGTACAAAGTGTATAAAGCATGGTGATGTGATTGAATTCAGAGGTTTATTGAGGGATAGACATCTGTTTCTCAGCACTGAGTGGGTAAGGGAGAATCTCCAGTCTCCCATGGCACACGTGTGCCTCACCAATGCAAACTGATGAGGACAGTCTGTAGACCACGCTGTCCCCTGAGACCTACACAGCCGGTGCCAGTGAGGAAGGTGCTCATGGGCAAGGGCCAACACTGTGCCCAGAAGTGTGCAAATAACTAAACCAGACTCTGAAGCTCTGGCGTGTTGCCCAAGACAGTGCTTTTGCCCCACTTGGTTAACTAGAGTAGGCAGGACCTTATGCAGCTATAAGGATGTACTCAGTTGAGTAATTATCATGGGATTTGGACATAAAGCTTTAAAACTGACATTAAAGGCATCACAGTGGTGTAGCTGATTGTCTTACTGAAGAAGAGGAGCATCATGAATCTGTCAGGACAAAAAAGTACAAAGTTATTGTTCTACAATAAAAATTTTGGTGTGCTCAATATGGTGAGCAAGTCCAGAGTAGAGCAACAAAGCTGGTGAAGGGGCTGGAGAACAGGCCTTATGAGGAGCGGCTGAGAGAGCTGGGGTTGTNTGTTTAAGGCATGGGTGGACGAGGTGCTAAGGGGCATGGTTTAGAGATTGGTGGGAATGGTTGGACTCGATGATCTGGCAGGTCTCTTCCAACCTGGTTATTTTATGATTCTTTGAATTGTGTTTGCAATATGTTAAATCTGCATGTCTTAGGAGTTAAATGTGTAAAACATAAATGAGCAATGACAAAAGTGGTTTTTTTTATTGCACGTTAGGCAGGTTGAGCTGAAAAGGGGTGTGGGTAAAATCCTGGTACACAGAGCACAAATTGCAGTTTCCTTTTTGTCCTTAGCTGTAACTTCACCTTGGGACTTGAAAAGCTGTCACTGAAAGTCATGGCTGGGTCAAACACATGTTCTTATTTATGGCATTTGGTGGGGTGTGTGTTGTACTAAAAATGTTTTACTGACCTCCTAAAGATGTGTTATGCATGGAGAATCATTTTCGCAGCATATAGGGAGGGCATTTTCTCCAGTTATTAATTCCTGCCTGTTGTCACAGTGGTAGTCATCAACATACAGAAGAGGCTGTATCTGATTGATGCACAGATTTCATGACTTTCCTGCTTGTCTTGCTGCTCATGAGTTTCTGCACTTCTACCAGCATAACTCTCATCCTAACAGCTGTCACCTGCTGGAGGATCAGTCTAATTTATTTTTTTGTCAAGAAAAGACATATCTCCCAACATTTAATTTATAGAAGGACCCTTCAGAGATTTTCATTGTCAGCTGTCCACCTGAGATATTAAGAAAGAAAGGTTTTATTGTGGTAGAGCTTAACAAAATGAATGTGTCTCTGATCTGTGTGGTAGGATGTATGCCAGCACCAAGCCTTAGGTCACTTCAAGGAGGTGTCAGTGAATGGGTGCTGCAATGTCCAGAGCTGTGCCATCCTCAGCCTTGTGGCAGCCAGGACAAGGGCTTAACCTGGCTTCACTCAGCTTACAAGAAAAGAAGCTAAGAGTGTTAGGTTTTTGTTACTGTTCCGATCACGACAAACTAATTTTTTTTCCCACTGCATACTTGTGTTTATACTTTTTACTGTGTTCTGCATTTGAAGAAACCTTAGAAGAACCTTTTGAAAGCAAATGCTGCAGCTACCACATATTATGAGCTTAGTACACAGACTCTACAGTGAGTATGTATATACACTGCTTATTGAAGTACTGGTGTGGCACCTGGTAGTTGACTACTTGTTTCTGCTTGATCTTAGCTAGGGTAGGAAGATGGAGAATGTTCTTTTGAGTTGTCATGTTACATTTTTTTCAAGACAATGAACTCTTGGAGGCTGGGGCAGCAGGGGGCGGAAAGGACATCTAAAGTCGGGGTACTGAAGGAGTGGAGTTGAACTTGAGTTATTTGCAGGGTAACTGAGAAATTGCTTTCGCTACAAATCTTGTTCTCTCACCAGCACTTGCATGTTATTCTGAAAAGCCATAGCAATTATGAGTCTTAAATCTGTTTTAGATACTTCTACCATCTAAATTTAATTAGAGGAGGAACAAGTTATTGAAAACACTAAAATAATTCAAGTGCTAGAGGGGACTGAAGAATGTGGACCTAAATCTGCCACACTGAGATCATTAAGCAGGACTCAAGGTTCCCCCAGTGCTCCAGCAGCTTCTGCATGCTTAGAACACTGTCTCCAAAGTGCAAATTAAAATGGGAAAGGAAAGGACTACTGTGTACTCAGTCCACCTTACAATTTCCTCCTTTTTGCTGCTAAAACTGATAAAGCAGTGACCAAGTACGGTTGCATGTAGGAAACAAAAGATTATCCAGGAGTCCTTGATGGCAAGAAATGCAAGCTTGCCTGCATTTTAATGCAGAATTGACAGCGATGATCCCAGAGTCTGTAAACCTGCGTACATCCAGCGTGGTTTTACATTTTACCATCAACTTTAAGACTAGCAGTTGCTGCTCCTTTTCTTCTCCATTTCTTGCTATTTGTTGCTGTAGTGTGACAGGTACATCGCTCTTCCCGGAGGAGCTCTTCAGAGGCCAGCAATCTGCACCACCATGGAGGAGGCTCTATGGCCAGTTGGCCACCACATCTAGTAGCTGTGGGCCCAGAAATACCCACGGACGTGGGGCACCAGACCTGGAAGTTTAATTGAAGTCAGGCTCTTTGGAGGAATTTTTATTAAGATGCATATCTTGACTTCTTTGCACTCCCATGGTCATTTTACAGTGGCAGAGGCTTAGTGCTGATTCAACTTACATTGCAAGTTTCATTGTTTAGTTAATGAGCTCTATAAATAATGCCCTGAGTGAAAGGAACTATGTCCTTGAGTCTGTTGTGGCTTTAGAAGAAGGGAACAAAACACAAATGAAGGAGAAATTCTTATGCTAATTAGGTGTTCTTCATTAAAATAGTGAATTCACAGGTAGAGAATTTCTACAAAAATAAAAATAAGAAGGTTTGGGGGTTTTTTTAAGTTCCAGGTGGTCTGAAATGAAATCATACAGATATGTGATATACATATGGAAAGATGAAACTTGCCAGCAGTTGTCTTTGAAGAGCAAGAGGATTGACTGTCACCCAGAAAAATTGATACCTTGCGTTTTGATTAGATTTGTAAACCAGATACAGCATTTCAGGAGCAGTAAAGCCACCCACCTGTACAGCAATGGTCTGTTCACTTTAGAACAATTTCTCTGTTGATCTCTAAGGATCATCCTGTTCATAAGACTGATTTCTCTCAAAGTCCCAGTCTTGTGGTACCAGTGCCTGCATTCCAGGCTCTGCTGCTCCCCAGAATGGCCACCTGCACACTGCCATCAGTGCAAAACAGCCAGCATCTCCAGACAGTTCACGCATGCTCCTGCAGAACCTGGTGAGAACATAGTGTTTCAGTCACCAGTGTAGGCTGTTCCTGGGAAATTATCTTTGTTATAGCTACCAACTTTTGGGAAGGTTTTGCACGACATTGAGACTGATCTTTAGTGGCACTGATGTGAGTGGTGTGAGCTATGCCTGCCTGTCTCTTCCTTACTCTGATAATACCCATGGAGCATAACTGGCAGGAAACACTCGTTTTCCCTCTATGGGCAAGTCCTGCTCGTCTGCAGAGGTTCTGGTACTGAGACATGATGACCTGGGAAGGTTGAGTAGCCTGGATGTAAGAGGGGAAAAAACTACGTGCTTTGATAGCAGTATGTCCGTTGGATGAGCATAAGCTTCTTGTCAGTTTAAGTAAAGACAGTAATCCCAGCATAAGCAAAGTTAGTGACAAATCTCTATTGATTTTAGGGAGGTCAGAATTTAGCTTACAAGTCTTGATCTTCTGATGACATGAATTTTCTGGGAGACGTGAGCTTGACCATCAGTGGATGCTAGAGCTGCTTTTAATGCTCTAGAAATGAAGGGGTTCTTTTGTTCCACTTTATCAAGTGGTGTAGCTGAAATAGGTGCTAGTTAAAATGTATGATCTATACAGAGAAGAGCAAGTATGTAACAAGGATGTAGTATGGATCATGTACTGAGTGAATTCTCTGGAATAGTTAAGAGAGAGTCTCTGTTCTGGGAAGAAGGAATTTTTTGTGCAGAGAAAATAACCAGAAGGAAGGATACATTTTGTCTAACGATTAAAGCAATCACAGCAGTCTATAATAACCAAATTAAATAATAGACTTACAGAAATCTGCATCCAGGAAAGGGCATGGTTGGTTTTTTTTCTTGTAGAGTGCTCATGTCAATCCGACATTCCAGACATTGCTGCAAAGAATTATTCAGAGGAGAGCCATGAATAATTTTTCTTTTCTGCTGGCAGACACCTCATTGGTAAGAAGAGGAGAAAGATTTGGGCATACTGAGTTTTCTTTTAGTATTCTCACGTGCCCAAAATCTAAGTCTGCAAGGAAAGGCTTGTGGCATCTTTTAGAAAGCATGGAAAAACCTGGATGGTCTAAATCCTTCAGAAGCTTCAGAGAATAAGTTGTCACATAGATCTTGACAGCTTAAATGGCCTAAATGGGTTTTTAGACACCTACTGCATGATTGCCTGTCTGCTTGGCAGACAAAGATGCTCACAGATTCCTTGTCTATCTCTCACTTGTTAATCTTCCCTCTCTAAACCTAGAGGTCTTTGCATGTGTGCCACAGTTGGGGTAGTTTCTGCTTTGTTTCATTCTTCTTAAATGTGTTGGGGGGCTTGTTTGATGTGGATTCTTTGCTCTTCTTTTGTAAACTGATGGTTTGCAGAGCTTACTGTTCATCTGGAGGTGGGGTAGTTGGATTGCAGCAGAGCATCTGCTCCTACTGCAGGAAGTGAGGGGTGGTAACAGGCTAGTGAAAGACCTTGCGTCAGACCATTGAGGCAGCGGAGGAGTCTTGCACTTGGTTGGCCGTGGTCTGGGGTTGAGCTGAGATTTTACTGCTGAACAAAAGAAGTTCCCTCTCCTCTAAGGGGCAGAAGTTTTTTTTCTTCAGAGTCCCAGCTCCTGTGACCAGAAGGACGAATTATGCTGTGCACAGGTTTTGGTAGGACAAAGTGCCAGCACTTAGTTATGGGTGCAAAAGAGCAGCTGCTGCAGAAGCAGTGGCACTCAAAATGTGTTGCAGGCAGACTGCCTGCTTAAACCCATGGCTGCTTGGCAGTAGTGCTGTGGCAAAAAGTGTCCTGCCAAGTTGTGAACTGGCGCACTGCCCTCCATTCAGACTTGGACTGTAGGCAGCCAAGTGACCAGCAGCTGTGGCTGTGAGTAGCAGAAGGGTGTTAGTCCAAGAGCAACAGAATAAAAACATCTTCAGCTATGTATAGAGGTTTTCTTGAGTCTTCCAGGCCTGCCTTCCCATTTCAAGGGGAACTAGAAGGTAGCCTAATGCCTAATGCAGGCATCCCATCCACTGGGATCTCCCAATTACACAGTTTTGATGGGAGTACGTTGTTGCTCATTCTGTGACTGCCCTAGGTAGGAGTGTGTTTGCTTAAATATGTTGAATGAAGTTTGCAGCTGCAAGGAGAGAATTCATTCTATCTGTGCTCTCTTTGTTTCAGCACAGGACCTTTAAACAATTATCTTCCTTCCACCAATAGCTTTTACACCAGCTTTCCCACCAATGGCTGCACAACGACCATTTGTATCTTTAAGGGAACCAAAGTGCTTGAATGGGTGAGGTTTGCAGTTTTTAAAGAGCTTGACAGATGTCGATAGGGGCTTCAGATTGTTCACTCTTTGTATAGCCCTACAGATAACAGGTGTGATTCTCACTCTTCATCCATTTCCACAGGCTACTACAGCCTAGAGATGTGTTCTGTCAAAAGAAACCTCAACCACATCCCTAAAAACCCCGAAAAAACCCAAAAAATCTGACATAAATTCTTTAGGAAATGGCATGAAGCCAAACAGTAAATTTAGAGCTGGTGTGTGCATTGCAGAGTTTCACTCTAAGTGGAAAAAATGCATAAAGCTATATGCTCAACGTCCTAAGTGTAATCAACTGGGGGTAGAAGAAAGTCAGCCCAAGTCCTGCCTTCAGAAGCTCAGGGACGTCACTGTCTGTGCAGCCACACTTCTTTCTTGCAGAGAAGTGATTTCCACTAGTCTGTCATAGAAAGTTAATATTGTGGGACAGGCTCATGATCTATTTAAAGGCACTTCTGCAGCAGCCTGCAAGTTCCTCAGCCCAACATCTCTCATCAGCTGTCAGACTAGTGGAATTCCCTGGCTTTTGGAGTGCTTGTGGTCTGGGAAAATGGCAGCGAGGACCTGGAAGAGAGTGTGAGCCAGACTCCCTGCTGACCACAGAGCTTCCCTCGCCATTTGTCATAGGAACACTTAGATAGCTTTCTAGACATGGCTCTGAGAAATAAAAGCTTGTCCAGCATTAGTATTCAGAGAGGAGTATCAGCGGCTGAGCCAGTGCACCCACCACAGGACGGATGCCCTTTATCATCGTTATCTTGTTTGCAGAGAGACAGTTTACGTGCCCACCAAATGTGGGATTGCTGATCCTAGGGGTGATGTGGTGTTCTTCATCACAGGGGCACCTCCAGGCCCCCCTCAGTGATTCCTGCTGCGGTTTCTGTGTGGGCAGCATCCTCGGTGGGCTGGAACTAAGCACTTCCCTGAAACAAAACCTAAACTGCAGATGTTGTCCAGCTGCATTCAGCTGGACGAAAGCTCTGCCTATCACGACAGAGAAGCTGAAAGCAGTTCCTTACAAAGGCAGAAGGCTGAAATGAAACTGGAAGAATCAGTCCCCCGGAGCAGCATCCCAGCTTCTAGCAGCAGCTTCAGATGTGAGCCACGCTTAGCTAAGTAATTGTGGTGCAATGAGAGTCATGCAAGACTCAAGTGTCTTTAAAGAGGAACTGCAAGATGATTAATGCTCCCATATCCGCTTAATTACAAGTGCATGTTTGTTGCCAGGTGGTATCTAGACAGAATTGAAGATGTGAATCTTTTCCTATGATCTGGATATCATAAATGTGACAATGAGGGGTATGTGTGTTGATAGCTCAGTGAGGCAAAAAATTTACAAACTTAAAATGGCTTGGAAATACAGGGTTTAAGAGACCATAAATTGTCCTCAGTGCTCTTGATGAGACATTTCTGAATGTTTTAAAGCTAATCTATTTTTTTTTTGTTTTGAAGGAGATATTTAAAGAAAGATGGAGGTGATACAGGTTTGTCTGAAGTTACAAAGCAGATAAAGACATTCAAACTTGACTACACCTCATGGGAGCCTGTTAGTACTCTCAAGTAATTCTGATGAGCTACTTGCTTTTATAATTGCTCACAGGATAGGGCCCTGTGGCTGTTTGTATTATTATCCAGTAATACTACCAGATTAATGTGTCTGCGTAGTTTTTATATTATAATTGTGACTTAAATATAGCTCAGTGCTGGGCAGGGTGAGGCAGCAGGTGGGAGGATTGCAAGGCAGCCAAGGGGCTGACCAGAGGGAGGTGTCTGGCTCTGTGACACCTTCCAGAGCTTTCAAAAAACACCAAAACCCATGCCAGGGCTGCTCTGCTAGCACGGAGATTATTTACACTTGAACAGGAGTTAGGGGAAGCAGACTGTAACAGCTCTTGGGATGGCTGGGGTGGGATGCAGCTCACGGTAGACTTAAAATCATAGAGTCATAGAATAACCAGGTTGGAAGAGACCTGCCAGATCATCGAGTCTAACCATTCCCATCAATCTCTAAACCATGCCCCTTAGCACCTCGTCCACCCATGCCTTAAACATCTCCAGGGATGGTGACTCAACCACCTTCCTGGGCAGCCTGTTCCAGTGCCCAATGACCCTTTTTGTGAAATTTTTTTCCAAATGTCCAGCCTAAATCTCCCCTGACAGAGCTTGAGGCCATTTCCTCTTGTCCTTTCCCCTGTCAATTGGGAGAAGAGGCCAGCTCTCTCTACAACCTCCTTTCAGGTAGTTGTAGAGAGCAATGAGGTCTCCCTTCAGCCTCCTCTTCTCCAGGCTAAACAACCCCAACTCTTTTAGCCGTTCCTCATAAAGCCTGTTCTCCAGCCCCTTCACCAGCTTCGTTGCTTTTCTCTGGACACGCTCCAGAGCCTCAACATCCTTCTTGTGCTGAGGGGCCCAGAACTGAACACAGGATTCGAGAAGTGGTCTCACCAGTGCCGAGTACAGAGGGAGAATAACCACCCTGGACCTGCTGGTCATGCTGTTTCTGATACAAGCCAAGATGCCATTGGCCTTCTTGGCCACCTGGGCACACTGCTGGCTCATGTTCAGTCGGCTGTCAACCAACACCCCCAGGTCCTTCTCCTCCTGGCAGTTCTCCAGACAGACTTCTCCCAGTCTGTAGCACTGCATAGGGTTGTTGTGCCCCAAGTGCAGGATGCGGCACTTGGCTGCGTTAAACCTCATGCCATTGGACTCAGCCCAGCAGTCCAGCCTGTTCAGATCCCTTTGCAGAGCCTCCCTACCCTCCAGCACATTGACACTTCCACCCAGCTTAGTGTTGTCTGCAAACTTGCTAAGGGTGCACTCGATGCCTTCATCCAGGTCATTGATAAAGACATTGAACAGGGCTGGACCCAGCACTGAGCCCTGCGGAACCTCACTTGTAACTGGCCTCCAGCTGGATTTAACACCATTTACCACTTGTAACAGCACTACAAAGCATTCATTGGAGTTGCTTTAGTTGAGAGTTGGTAATGAGGGTTCACAGTGGTCTAGAAAGTCTCTGAGAGTTGACAGGACTAGGCACAGCGTAGAGCAGCGTGATGGTAGCCCCGCAACATTGCAGAACAGGGATGCAAACTTTGCAGTAGAGAATACTGTGGCGGGATGGCAGCTTGCATGCAAAGCGTTGGTCTGGAAGTGAGTTCATTTGGTGAATACTGCGTATTTATAAGGTGTCCAGCTTTTGTGGTTGGTAGGGGGTTTCCTGTGGCTATCTGGGGTGTTTGATGGAGTGTGAGGCATTGGGAGGAGGAGGGTGGAAGCAAAGGTGACAAGTTTTGTTCCTTGCTGGTGTATGGTGAGCGTCGTGCTGTGTGCCACATTGCAGTATATCTCACCATGAGTACCTTCAGGTGGGGCATTGGAGTATAACTAGTTACACATGTCCTCTCCAGGGTAACACAATGTCTTACTGCAGTGCTATGTAAGTCATTATTTGTATTACTATACTGTATGCAAAGAGATAACCTTGACAAGTTAGTTTCTGTTTATGATTTGGGTCGTGTCAGTATTTCAGCTTCATCCAGTCTGTACTTAATGCTCCAAACAGCTATAATCTTGTCTTCTTTTGTTTTTCGTAGTGCACTGATTTAACTTATTGGCAGGAGAAAAGAAAGATTTGTTGAAAGGTTAGAGTTATATCTTGAAGACTGCCACAAACAAAACCAATTCTTGTACTTAATGTAGTAGTTCTAGGGGATGGTGTCAATGAGGGCATAACTGAAAAATAATTTTTAACATAAAAATCTTTAGAAATAAAACTTTACTCAGAGGTTATTGCTTTCGTTATTGTTACATTAGCTACTTCCTTGCTTTAGTCATGTGTGCAAATCTTGGACAAAGGATGGGGATTTTTTTTCCACTTGATGTGAATTCAGTCTGTTCAAGCTGCAGTGTAAATGGATAGGATTCCATTTGAACCAGACTTTGGCGAGAAGAACAGTGAGTGTGACTCAAAACTACTATACAGAGAAGGTGTAATTCATCCAGGATTTAAACGTGTCTGTTCCTGGCACAAAATAGCCTGGCAGTCATTTGACATCAGCCACCCCACAGAGCAGAATAGGACAATGTCTTTGTCCATTGCAGCTGGTATCAGTTCGAGTTTGAATTTAAATGTGCCAGCAAAATAGAGTAAAGGCAGCCAACCTTCTGTTGCCAGCTGCACCTGCCTGTGTATCTATGGAGTTTGGGCGCTACTAGTTTTTAACTTGGCACCTTCTTGACCTATTGAGTGGTTATTTCTTTGAACACAGTGCAACAATTTTCCATAGTGCTCTTTGCAGCCCTAGGGAAGCCATACACATGGATTGGTTAAAGAAGGTAGCGTTACCCCGGTGCATTTTTCTGTAGCAATATGTAATGAGCAGTCTATGGTAGTTAATAGTATTTGGACAGTTGTGATTTCGTGATGTGCAGCCGCTCGGGCTGGCTGTCATGCCAATGTTTGGGAGCAGGGGGACAGTGGGAGGGGTGGTAGGTGTTTGTTTCGTTTATTTAAATGCACAGCTTTCTCTTATCAGAAAGTGAAAATCACAACATTGCTGATCTGTTTTCTTTTACATTGCCCTATCCTCAGCCTGCCAGTATGGCATTACATGTTTTATTAGTAAAAGAAGAATTTAGAAGTGCAGAAGGACATGAAAAACTGGAAGGAAGATTACTCTGCTGAAGTCTTCTCTGGACAGACTCTGGTTAAATGGTGCAAGTGGGACATGTGTGTTCTTTTTCTCCTCCTGCAGGAGGCCAGACGCTCAGCCTTTTAGAGCCAGCATGTTCTTTCCTGTACCCAAGATTCAAATACCCAGAAATTGTGGAACTTCCTTCATAAATCTGCAGTTGCTCTGTACCCCTGGCTTACCACTTTACTCTTGAGTTTGGACACTTTCAGCCACCATCACCTTTTAAAGATCATGCCTCAATTCTGTTTTCTAACATACAAATTTGAAGGAAGCCACTATTGTCCTCTGGAAATCCAGACAGCATCAGAAGGCTAATGCAGTTTTCTCGTATTGCATCTGTCGTCCCTTGTTCGTTGTTCCTGTATCTCTATGCATATATTCCTGTTTCTAAAATCTTTCGCTTTCCTGTTGCTATGGTAAAAGCCTGCCTAAAAAGGAAGAATTATAGCAGTGAGATTTACTGACCCACAAAATAACCTGAACATAGTTGTTCTGTACTGAGCTGTGTTCTCAAGTAAGTCATAGAAAATCTGTAGTGGGAAAGGGAGATGGCCAAAGTACAGGGACTATGTACCTGGATTTGGATTTAGTCAAAACTCCAGTTTATGGGCAAAATTGCTGCTTATGATTAGTGAGTCTGTACAACTGGTTTCCTGTGCACAGGAATTTTCCAAGGTTGCAATAGTGAAAGTGGTGGACACCCAAAGAAAGCAGTCTTGGGTGTTTGTTTCTGTTCGTAACCTTCCAGCTCCAATGTGATTTTTCTCCTCTCTGTATACAAATGTCATTGATACAGTGTTGTATTACAGTGGCTTATCCTTGCTGGAGGCATGATCCTTTTCCAACAAACTGATTTGAAATGAAATGAAAACCAGACCATGAATTTTCTGGTTCACCTCCCAGACTATAAAAATGGATAGTCTCATTAATGATTAACGCAGCAGCTGGTAGCTCAAAGGAGATCTGGAAGAAAACACTGCATTGTCTCCCTCCTCCAGTAAATATATTGGCTTAACAGTTTTCTATGCTCATCCTACTTTATTTCACTTTACACATTCAAGTCCCAGCAGAGTGGACCTCTGCCTTCATACCTGTTTTAAGATCAGTAAGGATGCATTAGTTCCTAGTTGCAACAGATAAATTTCTGCTGATTTGCAGTTCCCTGTGATGTTAGCAGGGGTTTTTAGAACGTGTTTCTATTTCAAACCAGTGAAGCATCTAAGATGTCCAAGATCTTCTTACCCACAGCATAGTTACATCATTAGGAGTCAAGTAAAAGTTCACAACAGCTTTTTGTTAACAGGGACATCACTTCTGGCATATAATTTTGCTATCAAGAAGTCCTCGTTATAGCATTAAACTGTTTGGAAAAGGTATATTCTATATGTTTGCAAAATGTTTACTCCTGTGTTTACTCCACAGTGTTGGATTTCATTGTGCTTGGGCAACCGACAAAACTCTAGTGAACCAGAGGCATGTTTTCAGACTAAGTGTTCCCAGCATGTAATTAACTGCGCTCAAGAAGTGAAAGTGCTAAAAAAACTAAAAGAGAAATCTTACCACATAGCAATTATGCATATGGCAAATGGTATATGATACAGTGGTATGAAATCTGGAGGCTTTTGCCAGTTACTCCACACGATCACTGTCAACACATATTCTCTTATCATTGACTCATTTTGGTTTATGTTAATAAATACATCTCAGTCTCTGGAACCCTGGGGGCATTTTCAAATAGCTATCTCTGAATATAGGCACACTTTTTCCTCTGTGTTTGCTGTAAAATATTGGTGAATGCACATATTTAGTACACCTTTTCCCTCCCTGGCAGATGGGGCAGATGCAAAAGCTCATCTGTGCTCAGTTATGGTAGTTGATGTCTCTAGAGTGTATCGCATGGTTGTTTCTGTGATGTACGTGATGGTACCAACCAGCATGGTCTACCTGGCAGTCAGCAGGGTGATCCTGGCCCAAAGGGCGCTTGTTTAACCTGCCATTTTTCAGAGCAGCAGAAGGAGTTGTTGCTGAAATGGTTGCACAGCACCTCCTGCAAGGAGATTGCTCTGAGCCAGATGTTGTTCTCATGCCAGGAAAAAGGATGGGAAAGGAAGAGGGAGGCAGGTTGTCTGCTCTTGTGCTTCCATCAGAGTCCTCAGCCCTTGCTATAGCTCTTGGTGAGACAGACAGCGAGTGGGAGGATACTGTGGCTTGGGACACAAGGGTGTGGTGGTAGAAATGATAGCTGCTCTCTGTTGCTGCATCCTACCACAAGACCTGAAACCCAGATCCAGCTGGTGTAGCTATGCAGTACACTGGAACATTTTTAATTTTGGTTGGCAACATTCAATTCTCATTTGCTTTCACTGACCTGAGTGGCTATGTGCTTCTTTCATTAGAGATCCGAGCTCAACTCATCGAGCAGCAGAAATGCCTGGAGCAGCAGACTGAAATGAGAGTGCAACTTCTTCAGGATCTGCAAGATTTCTTCCGCAAGAAGTCAGAAATAGAGATGGAGTATTCCCGAAACTTGGAAAAATTGGCAGAGAGGTTCATGGCAAAAACAAGAAGTACAAAAGACCATCAGCAGTATAAGTAAGAGAGATTTTCTTTCTCCTCATGTTAGCTGTTGCTATTCTGCTCTTTGCTTCTGCTGGTTTTTAGTACTGCAAGACTTAGCCCAGGTTCAAAGACACATTTAAAATTTCCACACCTTTCTAGCAGTTGTCTTTGCAGCTGAAGATAGCCGTGTGCGTAAATACTGTTTTAATTTGGCCCTCTGCAGTTATTATACAAGCTTCTGATAAGTGGTTTCAGTATCTTAAAAGGTAGACTGCACGCATATTATCCCTAACCTACTATACAGAATTTAAGCCACCAAAAATACAGCCAGTGTCTGGAAGAGTTGCAGAGCCACAAAAGGTCTTGAAAGTTGTGCTGATCTGTTGGCACTGGAGTTGATAGGATTTTAGAGTGTTTGTCTGAATAAAGGTCAATCACCATTACAAAAAAGTAAAATAATAGTGTCTGGCAAAATGTGTGCAGCATGTTTTCTAAAAAGTTTCAAATTCATTGTTGGCGTAGTATGGACTGACTATTTTTCTGACTTGAGCTGATTAATGAATGCATTTGCCTGGGCCTGTTATGCTTAGGGGTAAAACCCAATATTTTTGGTCTGGGTCTTGCAGTTGGGCCACATTCACCCTGTTGTACAATACTACAGGTTGGGGAAGAGTGGCTGGATAGTTGGCCCTTTGGTGGAAAAGGACCTCGGGGGTATTGGTCGACAGCTGGCTGAGTATGAGCCGGCAGCGTGCCCAAAGAGCCAAGAAGGCCAACAGCATCCTGGCCTGGATCAGAAATGGTGTGGCCAGCAGGACCAGGGAAGTGGTCATCCCCCTTTACTCAACAATGGTGAGGTTGCACCTCAAATACTGTGTTGAGTTTGGAGCCCTCACTACAAGAAAGACATTGAAGTGCTGGAGCTTGTCCAGACAAGGGCAACAAAGCTGGTGAAGGGCCTGGAGAACAAGTCTTATGAGGAACAACTGAGAGAACTGGGGTTGTTTATTCTAGAGAAGAGGAGGCTGAGGGGAGACCTTATCACTGTCTACAGTTACTTGAAAGGAGGTTGTAGCAAGTCAGTTGCTCTTCTCCCAGGTAACAAGTGATAGGACAAGAGGAAATGGCCTCAAGTTGCAGCAGGGGAGGTTTATATTGGATATTAGAAAAAAATTCTTCACCAAAAGAGTTGTCAGGCATTGGAACAGAGGCTACCCAGGGAGATGGTGAAGTCACCATCCCTGGAGATACTTAAAAAACTTGTAGACATGCTTCTTAGGGACATGGTATAATTGTAGACTCAGCAGTGTTAGGTTAGTAGTTGGACTCGATGATCTCAGAAGTCCTTTCCAACCTAAATAATTCTATGATTCAATGATTTGTGTTTGCAAAACTGAAAAATAAGTACCTTTTCCCACTATCCAGTCAGCGCTCTTCTAGAGATACACAGACAGAGCTTTTGTTTTAGAAGAGTTTTTCCAAACGCATTTGGCAAAGGAAAGGTTAATCCAAAAACAGCTTGCATAGTTCAAAGAGCAATAATACGTATTTCTTAAAATTCAGTTAAATGACTCAACAATTCCCTGAAATAACCAACATGTGCATATGTCGCTGCTTCAGAGAGCACCCTGGCTTCTGTTCAGCTTGTGGCAAAATCTTTTTTCCTTGTGCATAAAAACATCTTTCCTCATTCTTAAATATGTGTTAAATTCAGACTGGCAGATGCACATAGGGGTCATGACTGGAGTCCCGCCTTCAACTTTGTTCTGCAATTCTCTGATTGCTTTGAGAAGAGGTTGCAGCAAAAGTCACTTTAACTGGTGGTTCCCCACACTGTTCCCACCATTCCCCCCAGAAAAGGCAGGAAGGTCTGTGGGACTGGTTTTGGGACATGTGGAAGCAGTGAGTACAAAGTAATATCAGCATAGCCGTTCAGGACCTGGCTGATAAAATCCTGAAGCTCTGTGCTCTGAGTAACACTGTTAAGATGTTCATCTCAAACAAAAATGGGTAAGTTGCCTTAACTCACCTTTGCTTCATAGCAAAGCAAAGCACTGATGATTACGAAAAGGCTTTTATCTGTTAGTCATTCGTTGTTACATTGATTCTGGGAGTGAAAGCTGAAGATAGACAATTAGATGAAGAACTAAAGGGCGTATTTCTAACAAGGAGGGTAGTTAATTATTAGAACAATTTACCAAGAGTTAAGGGAGTTTCTCCCTCAATTCATCATCACCTTTGGCTGTTTTATCTTCACATGCTCAATCCTTTTGACTACAGGAAAAACCCTACACATGAGGGGAAAAAAAGTGTGGCAGGTTTCTACAGCTCTTTATTTGCAGGACCATCTTGAAATTGAAATTTCAACAAAATCATAAGACAAATGTTATAAATAGTATTGTCTGTGAAACAGTTGTGGAACTACATGTATTTTTATTTTGGTTTGTGTAAAAGGAGTGAAAAGTCATCTAGGATTTCATTTTTTATAATATTAAAAACTTGGAGTGGGCCTATAATGCAAGAAACCTGTCAAGGAAATTCAGAACTGGACCACTGTTGAAGAAATTCAGTCTTGCTGTTTGCCTTGTAATTGAACCGTCTGGGACTGGCAGTAGCAGTGCATTTATGAGTGCTGTGAATTTATGGGTGCTGATCACAGAATATGTACGCTTGTGACATTTCCTACTTTCATAGCAGTTACAGAAATCCATGGCAGTGAAACAGCTACACCTGTGATTTTGCTCACAAAGGATTTGGGATGTGCTTGCAGTACTTGGTTATTTTTAATGTCAAAAATTAATTACTGTTATTCTTTCAGCAGTGGCTGTTATTGTTTTTGAATATTTACATGTACTGCATCTGCAAGCAACTGTAAGCTTTGTGGCAAGATTTGTTTTATACGCTCAGGTGGCTTGTGGTATTCTGAATTCTTATGCTTTTTTGATATTTTTGTATCTGTGCCTCATGGGATTTGTAGAATATGTCTTAAAAGAGTTATTTGAAACTTGCCTAACCCAAGTCATTCCACGAACAGATTGACTGACTGTTCGGAAGCAGCCACTTTATGTAACGAGTTATGAGTATGAATGTTAGAGAGATGTTTGTGTTAATAATATAACTTCTTTATTTCTACACATAATAGATGCATGTATCTTCTTCTTAGGAAAGACCAGAACCTCTTGTCGCCAGTGAATTGCTGGTACTTGCTCCTGAATCAAGTCAGAAGAGAAAGCAAAGACCATGCAACGTTGAGTGATATCTACCTGAACAATGTGATCATGAGGTTCATGCAGATAAGTGAAGACTCCAGTAGAATGTTCAAGAAGGTAATGCCTCTTCTGCAGTCCTGCAGCCACCTTGTAAGATGCGTGAGGGAGGCAAATGTGTCGTAATAGGTAGCATTTGAGGAGAAGATTCGCCACACATAGCGTAAAATCTGTTTTAGCAGACCCATAAATTCTTCATGACTGTTCTCGCAGAGCAAATCCTGAGTGCTGAAATGCCTAGGAACTTTCTGTATATGCTGGTGACCTTAAGAGCTGCATCACAAATATCCAAAAGGCAGGGAAAAGAGCCTGTTCTTCTCTCAAAAGCGTGCTTGTCTACCCATGCAGAAAGGAAACAGTTTTCACTTAGGACTCCCAAAATAGTAAAGCTGTACTAATGAATTATTTGTAAAAACAGTATTTCATTGAAACTCTGTCATGAGAGAAATGGATTCATGCCAGAGTAAGGATGTGCCTTGGAATAAAGATGAGAGCGTATGCTGTAATTCTCTTAAACATGTTTCCTTTCTTTCCCAATATTAAATATGAACATATACTTTCGATAACTACTTCTGTTAGATCATTTGAGCATTGTCTCTGCATGTGTTTGTCCTTGTACATGCCTGTTCTGTGTTTTCATAACATACAATATGTAAATCCCTCTTGCTAAGCAAGCGCTCTAGGCAGCCTTTGTTTTTGATCTACATAATGTTTGCAGTCATTGTTGTCATGATATTCTAAAGTAAAAATAGATTATAAATGCACATCCCTCAGTCAGTAGGATGCTGGCAGGCAAGCGTCATACAAAAAAAAGAGTTCAAAAAGAATAAAGGTTAGAGAATGCAAAGCATATGACGATATGATGGCAAGGGTACCAGATTAATGTTTTCAAAATAGTGAACCGATTTCATATATACCTGATCACAATCCTAGATAGACAGCAATGGGGTAGGGAGAGGAGTCATTTAGGGAGAGCATAGGTTGTATTTTGAGGTCAAAAAGAAAAAGATGAGTCAAATTTATTGGCATTGATCAAAACCTATAACAGTAATAGAGTTGAAATTTACAGTTCCTAGATGAATAATGGACCGTTCACATAGCATGTCTGATGCACAGAACTGCAGTAAACTTACTAATATGGAAGATTATTATAGAAGTTGAAAATTTGATGAGAAATAATTTGAAGATGCTGAAGTCCTGTCTGTGTGGACATATCTCAGACTTGCTTGACCAGTAGAAAGTTTTTGTTATTGAATCTGGAATAGATTTTCAGATATTTATGTCATATCTCAGAAATCTCTTCTGTAACAGGTGTGCATTATTAGACTAGCTTGTTCGCTTTCAGTGTAGCTCCGTTCTTTAGCACTGGAAATCTTGCTTTTCCTTCCCTTCTTTCCGGATGGAAATATCTAGATAAAGTCTTCCATGAAGAAGCACAGGTCCTTTATTCACTCATAATTTATTAATGGAGATTACTGCAGCTTACCTGTGGGAAGGAGGAAAATATGTGAACGTTTTCACTGCTTAACTAGGACATATATTGTCCCATCTTCCTGACAGACTTGTCTCTTTCCTCCATATTGTGCGCAGGAACTTGCAGCATTTTGAATTTTCTTTTTCTAGCACAGCTTGTTGAAGAAGATAAAGCAGCTGCCCTTGCTTTCTTGTTCCTCCCTTGAGTCTTTCGCAGGGGATAGAAGAGAAAGGAAATTGAGGGAGTCCTGCTGTGCGTAACCTAGAGCTCACCTTACTGGAGTCTGTATCATCAAAAACCCTATCCTACCTTTCATTAGGGTTTGCCAGCTGACACTCAGCATGGTAGTGTCATGTCAAATGGCTGTTAGCTGGGTTGGAGAATAGGCAGAGTGAGCTCACCAAAGGCTGTGTGAATGGATCTGAGCCAGGGAAAAGTGGTTGGGGTACATGCAGCCCCTTGGTGTAAGTGAGCATCACAAGCACATAGCCTTTAATATGGTAGTGGTTGTTCACCAGTATTGATTTTTGAGCACTTGTTTTTAGGACTTCAGTATGTTAGGATTCAGTACATGTTGGAGAAGGTTGGTATTTCCACAGAGTTCCAGCATACACAGTTCTTCTTGTAGTGCTTGCTGCAGAATACTGGTGATTTATTTGCTGTTTATTCCCAGCTGCAGAACTGAGTATACATTGAATGGGGATGAAGCTCCAGTTTCTCTTCTGTGAAAAGGGAAGAGTTATAGAGTGAGGTGAACAACATTGGACAGAGTGAAAACCAAGACCAGGGCAGGTGATGAAGCTGTTGGTAAATTATTTGCTTTCATGATGAAGAATATAAACTGTCTGCATCTATGTTTATTCCAAATGGGCAACTTCAACCTTAATAGCCCTTAAAGGTCTCTGCCAACCTAAAACTTTCTATGATTCTGTGATAATTTCTGTCCAATGTGAATCTATAACTTAATGTATGTCACAGACTGTCTCAGAACTGCTTGATGGATATCCACAAGGCAACAGGAATAGATTACATGCGAAACACACATGTCCTGTACTACAGTCCCCCTTGCAGGAAAGAGGTCACAAAGAGGAGGTGTACTCAGAGTAAGAAAGGTGACAACTGACACTCTCCTCAATCAAAATTGTATTCTTCATTAAAAAAATGATGTGGAATTTGTTGTAGAATTATAAATATCAAGTAGAATAGTACCAGTTTCTGTCGTTTTCTGTAGGTTAACTTTGGATAAGAATAGATTTGGAATAAAATTCTGTCAAAGAAAAGTATAATCAATCTCAATAGGTGTCATCCCTATGAAAGCGTATGGGAATTGTTTACTGATCATGGATTTCAGATTAGAGACAACCTATATCCTCCAGATACTTCTACACTGGAGTCTAATCATACTGTTATGTACAATATGTATTCTCTCTCTTATAAGTAGTAAATGTAAATAATAGTAACAGTAATAATATGATTTCAAAAATACAGACTAACGAGTGCATGCTTAATATCTTACTGCAATCTGTGATCAAAAGCTGGAAATACACCTGTCTAACATATCTATACTCCATTGGCTCTACAGCATTTCACATAGGAGCATTTAACGTCTTTCTTAGTATTTTCCAAATACCAGCTAGTCAACCTTCTCTATACTCAATAATTAGCTCATTTAATTAAGTATCTTCCAGTTTATTAACCTCATAGTGTTATGCACCGCTATTATAATCTTAATTCTCCCTTGGTCTTGCAGCAACAGTTTCTGCATCTTTGGAAGTGCTTTAGCTGCACTTCCAAGTCTGGAGAGTAACTATGCCAAGTCCATGATCAGAGCAGATCTTCGTTGTTCTTCTCTGAACACTGAATCTGCCTGTTGCAGAAAGGGAGAGTGTCTGAGAATTGATTGCCCTGTGGCTCACAAGCAAGATATGAGGAGACAACAGTAAAGTCACTCTGAGATTCTTGGCTATTTCTGCTCCCTCTTTTTTTCTCCCCCACTCTCATTCTGAGAGGATGAGGCTACCCATTGGCTTTTTCCAAGTGAAACTTCTCCCTGAAGTAAGCCCAGTATTTTCTAGAGGGATACTGTTTGCATGTCATCCTAGGATTGGTTCCAGCTAAAGTTGTAATAATGGAAAGATCAAACAGTTTCCTTGTTTCCTGGCCATGCTTACCAGAGGAGTATTGTTTTGTTCCTCCTTCTACTGATATCTCCTACATGGGATACAGCACAAAGTCAGGAAGGAGTCTATAGCAACCCCTTTGTTGACCCCCTCTGTAAAAGGTGTGTGCAGTACCCAGTGTTGGTCCATATGAAATGTGGTTATGAGGGATGTCTGTGGCCCTTGCTCTTGTCTCACTGGCACTTCATCTTCATTCTGGTTCTTTCTTCTGTGTGCATCTATATAGCTGACTCAACATTTGCATTGCTTTGGTGAAATGATCCCTATTGGTTCTACCTTACATGTTCTGGTAGGCTAGGATAGATTATGTTTAGGTACCTGATTGTACATGGCTTTGCTGCCTAGGCCAGCCCACTTAACATGTAGATATTCTTTTTTTTTTGTTCTCCCAGGAGCTATTTGTTGTTCTTTTTTTCCAGGGGTCAGAAACCGGCATCTGTTTAAATGTACTAAATGCAGGACAGAGATAGGATCTAGTTCAGAGATTTTGTGACATTTATCTGATGATATTATGTCAGGCTTCATAATTCCAGATAGGCACTTAAGCTCTTCTTTTTATTTGCTGGCATATAAAAGCGGTACAGATTGCTGTTCATGCCTGGCCTTCATGCTGCACATAAAATTGCAAACATAAAGTAGCAGAGTTCAGACCTTGCATGCTTGTGTGTTTCTTCAGGCAGATGGGGTAGATGGCCTCATGGGGACAATTAAAGAGTAAAGTAATAAGGAAAAATGTCAAGCAGAAGGGAAAAGTATTATGCAGAACATTTCATGCAGTGATTCTGGTTACCCCAGCATTAATAATCAACTCTATAAACACATACCCACAAAATCCTTAAGCAGATTTGTATATTTATAATTTATAAACATGTATTTTCTTTGGACAGAAGCTATAAGGAGCCAAGATGAACATGTCTTCCAGTGTTTACAGTAAAAGATGCTGGAGAAGCCAAGCACAATAAATATTTTAGTTCCATAATCTGGCTATTTACAAGGAATATGACTACCTGCCAAATCTATTTGATGTTATAAAGGTTGTGGCATACATAGATTTTTGCATCATTTTCTTAAACATTTAAAGGTTTAAAACTATAGCAGACGTATTTGTTGCTATAGACTGGCAAATCTGGGACGAAATATTATTATAAGTTGGTTATGTCAGTGTCGCTGCAGTTCAGGAAAGCTCATTAAAAGAAGGATTTGCACATCACTTTCCCCAGGGACGAGCAGCAGACCCTTTCAAAAGCAGTAGTCACAGAATAGTTTCTCTAAATGACAACTGAGAGTAGCATTGTCTGTGCTAAATACAGACAAGAAAGAGTTCCAGAAAGAACTGAACTGACTCTTAAATTTCAGTAAAAAAAACGAAGAGGAGTGTTTGGGTTCCCAATTATGCTCTTAACTGAAAGGGATTGAAAAAATTCTTGCAGACTTCAATGAAAAGGTATTAATGTAGGATAAAATTTTCCCAGACATGTATCTGTAAATATAAATCTTGATAGCATCAGTAGGACCAGTGATGTGTTGAAAATTGAGCATATTCTGAAAGGCTGGGTTTTAGGTACATGCTTATTTGTCTGTTGCATGAGAGTGATCTATACTACTACTAGGTGAAAAATAACACTACTGTCTCGTAATGCATTGAGCCAGGTTAGTAACATATATAATATTTTTTAGCAAGAGTTTGCATATGCCCTAACATTTTTATTATGCACTTTGTTCTTTTGGTTAATAGATGCTAATACATTTCTCTAGGAGATCGTGAATAAAGAAGCAGCGCAGTGATTGTTCATCACGTTTTAATGGCCTGATTAGAACTATCAACTCAGCTCCAGGAAAATGTGAGCTCCAGCTTGCATTCTGTTGTTTGGCTACCCTGAGGAGAGGCTCCTAGGGGAGCACACTGTTCAAACATGCTGAACTACTGCAGAGAATAGGTAGCATAAAAGAGAAATAGGAGAACCATTAACCACTGAAAATAAATGCACTTCTTATCTGATGCTCTAACATGCTATATATTACACACTAAAAGCTGTATCGCTTGCCACTTGAATCCGTATTTCTTAATCTTAAATGCTAATGTAAAATATGTTGGTTCTCCAGTATAAATCCCTTTTATATTGCAAAAGTTAACAACATTTCCTGTTTTTTATTGGACAACTCCTACAAAATCTTTCATCAGAAAGAGGCAGCAACTGACATATTATCCATCACTCTAGGCACCCTCTGCAGGTTGGAGTCCCTGGATGAACTGGTGGTAGGATGACTCATCTGTGATCATGTGGCACTGCTAACTGTCTCTGCTTAATTTTTACTCTTTTTGATAATCATCTCACTTCCTCTCTTCTCTCTTCCCATTTTAGAGCCTATTATCCTTTAATAAAAACATTTCCCTCTTTATTATCATATTTTCCATTGACCTTCAAATATACTATTGATCAGCGTGTTGCCTGGCAAAAATCATGTATGCATGGTGGTCAGTGTAACGTGAGGGCTGGACTGCTTGTGCTTCAGTGCTGGACAAAGCTCTAAAGGAGCAAAGAGAAGAAATGGGTCCCAGTAAATAGCAATCATTTCACTGATTATTAACTCATCTGGTATCTGTTTTAAGTGTAACTGAAGAGAAGAAACGAGTGTGCATCTTTCAGTCAACCGCTGTGTGCTTAGCTTACAAGAAAAACTGCAAAGGGTAAAGAGAAAAATGAAGTTGAGGTTTTCTCTCTCACCTTCTGAAGCAAGCTTTTGTGCTGCTAGGTTAAGGCATAGAATCATAGAATGTTTTGAGTTCAAAGGAACCTTAAAGATAATCTAATTTCAGTCCCCCAGCCATGGGCAGGGACACATCCCACCAGACCAGGCTGCTCAAGGCCCCATCCAACTTGGCCTCGAACACCTCCAGGGATGGAGTGTCCACAGCTTCCCTGGGCAAAGTGTGCTAGTGCCTCACTCCTCTCATAGTGAAGAATTTACTCCTTATGTCTAGTCTAAATCCTACCCTTCCCAATTTATACCCACTGCCCCTAGTCCTCTCACTACAAGTGTTTGTAAAAAGTTCCTCCCCAGCTTTCTTGTAGCCCCTTGAGATACTGGAAGGTTGCAATAAGGTCTTCTCAGAGCTTTCTCTTCTCCAAGCTGAACAAACCCAACTCTTTCAATCTGTCCTCATATGGGAGGTGCTCCAGCAGTCTGATCATCCTTGTAGCCCTCCTCTGGACCCATTCCAGAAGCTCCATATCCTTATATTGAGGATTCCAAAACCAGGCTCAGTACTCCAGATGGGGTCTCACAAGGGAGGAATAGAGGGTCAGAATCACCTCCCTCACCCTGATGGCCACGCTTCTTTTGATGCAGCTCAGGATACAGGTGACCTTCTGCACTCCGAGTGCTCATTTCTGGCTCATGTGGAGCTTCTCGTCAATCAGCTCCCCCAAGTCCTTCTCCACAGGACTGCTCTCAATCACATCACCCCTGTCCTGTACTGAAACCAGGGGTTGTCCCAACCCAGGTGTAGGACCTTGCACTTGGTCTTGTTGAACATCAAGAGGTTCACATAAGCCCACTTCTTGAGTCTGTCCAGGTCCCTCTGGATAACATCCTGTCTTTCTGGTGTGACAGCTGCACCACTCAGCTTGTGTCATTTGCAGACTTGCTGAGGGTGCACTCGGTCTCACTGTCTGTAGCAGTGATGAAGATATTAAACGGCGCTGGTCCCAGTACAGACCCCTGAGAGGCACAGCTTGTCACAGATCTCCATCTGGATGTTGTTGGGGACTGTGTCAAAGGCTTTACAGAAGTCCAGATAGATTACATCCATTGGTTTTCCTGTTTCCACTGCTGTGGTTACTCCATCATAGAAGCATGCTGCCTTAGACTCAATATTGCTATATTTAGGGCTTGAATTGTCATCAACATTGAGATGGTAGTGACCAACGCTTGAAAGAGATAAATTGCTTGAGGCTGGGGTTAATCTACATTTTTTTCCCACATGTATATACATTCGTCTTCCGGTCTTAACGCATACAGTTTTATTTGTATGTTGTGTCCTTTTTTCTGCTCAAGTAATTAAAAACCAGACTATTCCTATTCAGCACTATAGAAGCAGCTATCCAAGAGAAAACAGACGGTCTTCACTTCTTGGAGCTTTGAGGGGATGTGTAAGCTGTGTCAGAGCTGCGCCGCTGACTTTTAAAGGCAGGGTGCCAATGTAAAGCAAAGAAAACCATTTCAGAATTTTTGCAGAAGCTTTTAGTGTGTTTCCCTACAGCAGCTTGCAAATCTGAAATCCTTTTCCAATTCTTTACAAGCAGTCTGCGCATTCTTGTTCATATGGATTTTTGCCCTTCATATTAGATGAAAATAATCTGAAATTAGCACAGAAATGGAAGTGATAAACCTTGTTTTCTAGATACTTAAGTAGTAGAGCATACCTCATGAAAATACCAGACTTTGAAAAGTACAAGCAGTAGGGAAAGTTTCCTAGTAGTTCTGTGTCATTTGGCTTCAGAGCATCTGTCTCACTGTGCCTTAGCTACTACAGGTAATGCCCTTGGGCAAATAAGAATTTCAAGTGTATTTTCATTTATATGCCTAACTTCTTATCAATTAAAAATGATCTTGCATATGAGGATTGGAGTGAATAGTGGTGTTATGGTAGGTTCCTTAAAATGTTGCCCATGGTTAAAAGTATGACAGTAGGAACAGGAGGAAACAAATGCAATGTTTTCTGTTTCAGCTACTGTATGTGTCTGTTTCATCCTCCTAAAAGACACAGTGGGTGGGATGTGTGGCGTGATTCCTCCTTGTATGTGGGTGTTGCACTGGAAATTCTCATTCAGAAACCATTATTCCTGCAGGTGTTTTAGTGATGGCCAAGTATGTGTTAGCAGCTTTGGGGATGAGTCATCCCTGAGGATTTTCTTTTGGCTTTTATGCAAGCACAAAGTACTTTTCATAGCTGAGGCCTTTATCTGTCGTGGAGTTGGAGTTTTTAAAAGCAATTATCAATTTACTTACAGAAAAAAAACCCAGACCTTGCCAACATGGATGTTACAATGTTGACCATTGCAGAAGAAACGTAGCAAGGCTGTTTGCCAAATCTCGTAGCTCAATTCTATAGCCATTTTCCAATGTTTGTGGTACAAATGCCTTCAACTCTTGCACAGTTGCCACAGTTTTCATCTGATTGAACTGCTGTAGACAACTAACAAAGCAATATATTTGAATGAAACTCAAATTAAATACTCTTATTTTGATGTACTTTCTTTAATAACTAGTGCTAAACATTTCTTTTTTTCTGGGTCAGAATGAAAATAAAGACACAATCCAGAAAAACTAAACAAAGTTGTTTCAGCAGCCCACTCTGGAATATTATGCAGTTGGGTATCTTTTTCAAAGAGGAGCCACAATTATTTCTTGTATAAATATTTAGATAGTTGCATATGCTGAGAAACACAGACTATTCTAGATGTAAAATTGGGCGGGATGTCCCTCTAGAATATCACATTCCACATGGTTTAGGTTTTTTATATATCATAGCAGCTGTAAAACAGTACACAGTTTGTTCCAAAGAAAAAGTCTTATAACATTAATCCTGAACTTCACCCTTTCTATTGGAACTTAATTTCCTGATGGTTTTCATGGGAAAATCTCTCAAATTACTTCGAGGTTTCCCTTTAGAAGTCTTGTGTCCAGATGTTGTCCGTCTACCTCTGCATCCCTGAACCATTATTTTTGGTGCACTGTAATTCTGTCAGAACAGAGTCTTTGTAAGCAATGTTGCATTTGCTATCTAGGATGAAGAATGAGTATGAATATCAAGAAGCAAATGTATGTTGCAGTTTTTGCATGTGCTTTCCTAATGATTTCTTTTTAATTACAGAGCAAAGAGATTGCATTTCAGCTTCATGAAGACTTAATGAAAGTTCTTAACGAGCTTTACACGGTAAGTACAATTACTTACTTAGCTTATTCTATATCAGACCTTTTCTGTAAGCTTTAAGTGTCCTTTTATGTAACAATTTATCCCCCAGTGGGGATGCTAATTTTTTGTCTTCTTACACAAGTCTAAATTGACTTTTGCAAAAACTACTCACTTGTTTACAATACATATGCTAATGCTTTCAGGATTACTCTTTACTTTCAACCCTTTTTCCCCCCAGAGTATGCTAAGCCATTTTATTATAAGTTTTCTTGATTGTTAAGGAGGCATTTCTAGTCGGAGCTTACCAGAGCAAAGCTGATTCTTTTTCTGCCTTGTTTTAGTCCATGCTGCCATCTGTTTGGTTTGACTCATGGACTACAGTCAGTAAAAATCAGTCAATATTAACCTATGTGCCCTCCCTTCTCCCTGGCTGGAATAAATAAATAATGAAAAGGAAAACGGAAAAATAGAGGATTGTGTAGGCTTTCCATACCATTCAGAGAGGTTAAGAGAAAAACAATATCAGCATTCTGGCAAGCTGTTGCTAACCCGTTAGAAAATCTGAGAGAAGGTAGATCTGAGTTTGTTTTCCGCTTTGAAACTCATCTAGATAACTTGTTACTAGAAGATGAGGTTTTATCTCTCTAGAAAATACTTCCCAAAACATTTTTAGGGAATATCTTCTTGATCTGAACAAATAAGAATTTCTCTGTGTTTTAAACATAGCTGTACAATGAAGAGGAACTGATGACATCCACCTCTTAAAAAAATCTGTGGATTCCTGGTGGTTGAGGAAGATGTGCAACTAAATTTTCCCTTCTGTCTGGAAGAAGTGAAACATCTATGCTTCGGTACCTTTCATAACAGTCTCTAGGCTGCTGCCTTGCCTTTTCTCAAGATTTGTGGTCCAGGAAAATAAAAAACACAGTAATCTATCCTAAGAAACAATTTGGGAATTTAAGGAAAGTTAGGAAGGTATCAGAGACCAGGTCCCCTCAGCGAGAGAGTCATTCAAACATTACTTTTGTGGCTCTTGTCTTTTTTCTTTTGACTTGGATAAGATTGTGCACTCATTAGTGGATGGGTTGAAGAATATTTGAACTCAAGAACAACTTAAGAGGCAAAAAGAAGTTCCAAAGAAATTTAGACCTGTCTTACTGCCTGAGTTCTTTTGAATTTTGGGGGTTTGTGGGTTTTTTCCCCCTGAAATCGCCACTGATTTTGTAGGGTACAATATTCCAAAAACCTTGTTAGCTCGGGCCTGTAATCAGTGAAGTAAGCTGGGATCAGCTTCTGCAAAGCAGTGATAGCCACAGACAATTCACACAGCTGCAGGGGATCAGTGGCTCTAGGAGCCATTGCACAAGTGGGGCTTCAGTGGTGAGTAAGCTCCAAAGATACAGCCTTGTTTCAATTAATCAATTGCATAACTCCATTGCCTGATGAGGTGCAGGATTAGTTCCCATGCTTCCAGAGTAGGAAAACAGTGAAGCATGTGATTAAATACTTTGCTCAATTACTGGTGAAGATGTTCCAAGCTGAATGTTGGTATTTTCATTCTTTTACTTCACATTAGTGCTATATCTTTCCACTGAGGGCTACAGATTTATTCAGCTACTAACTTCCATGTTATGGCTTCCAGTGTATCCTAATTCCAGAATATAAGATGTTTGTGAAATAGGAAGGTTTTTTTAAGTTAGTAGAATGGACATGCTGCTGCAGGATGGTTTCTTGGGATGGAATTTACTTCACCTAATTTTCAGGCATCTACAGTGTAGATACAGATATCTTAGCTTGCCATCTGGGTTCCAGTTATAGTCACTGGATATCTGTTATGGGGAGATCAAACGCCTTTGATCAGATGCAAGCATCTGCTTCAGCTGAAATGATCTACACTGTTAACTCCATTGTCCAGCTTTTCATTGACTGCAAAGGAATTGGTCAGCTGTGGATACCCATATCTAGTGAGATAGAACCCATGCTTAGTAAAGTGACAATATGGTGCAGAATAACATCAGTTCCACTGATTCCATCTTTAGAATGGTCATCAGCATATCTTTGTAGTGTATGCACTTGTGTACATAGAGGTAGAAAGATATACACATTAGATAGATGCAGTTTTTAATTCCATGTGAGATTTACTGTTTACAGAATAAGACCACAGTGGCCTTACCGAAAGATGTATCTGCAGTGTTAAAATTTGAGAGGTATATTTCTCAGTCACTTACAAAAAGAACTCCTTTTCCTCTTTGCCTCATGATTTATAGAAAGAAAAAAATATTCAGTCATACTATTGTGAAATAAATCTTTGTGTCCAAAAGAAAGTGAATTAATTTCAAGTCAGTGAATACTGTACTAATATTGAAGTCTCTCCCTACGACTCAGTTCTTGATTTTTTTTAAAGGAGTGGTAAGTTCACTGTTAAAATGTGAAATCTTATTGGAGTTCAAATACCTCTAAAGCCTTGAGCAAAGAGAAAGTATCAGAGCTTTTAATGAATGTAGAGTGTGTATGAAGAAGGTTTTAATAATCTGTTTACTTCTTATCATTGTTCTTTATCTTAAAAGAAGGATTTTTAAATTAAGGTCACCCTCCAGAAATGAAAAACAAACAATTGTGTGTAAAAGTGTGTGGAAGAGAACAAGAGAAGAAAATTAAAATCACTGAAAGATAAAATAGTAAGAAGTGTTGGTGCTGAGGCACAGGTGTACAGTCAGTGTAAAGAAACTGCATGTTCTATTCAGTGTTCCTTTGACTTCTTAGATGAGGGTTGGGTTCCTTAGGCAGATTTATTCAGGCACGCACAGTAGTTCTGCAGTTCACAGTAACTCTTTTAAGAAAACATCTTATTCTCTCCAGTGATGAAGTTTAAGACATTACTTTTCTGCATTTCCCTGATGCTGTGGGATGAAGGTCTGGATTAAATGCTTGTTTCAAACCAAAATGATAAGAGGTTGTACCTGCCCAGCTTGCCAGCCAGACTTGGTCTGTCACCACACCTGCTTTCAGACTTCTCGAGCACCAGCAGTCTCAGATTTATCTAGAATGGTCCAGAATTAATGTAGTGTTTAAAAGAATTGCTACTGATTTAGTCCGAATATTTTTAATAGATGAGTTCTAATACAGCCTACTAAGTATCAGAATAGCAACTGACTTTTCTTTGAGTGATGCTGCTCTGTCAGGTGTCCTAGTCTTCTATATCTTAGTGTGGACCTCATGATGTTCAACAAGGCCAAGTGCAAGGCCACTTCTAAACCTGTTGTAGTTAGGGAGTTATGTCCACTGGTTTTGATATTTTTTAGCTCAAACAAATCAATAAACAGTGCAGTAGATTTTGCAAAGAAGAAACTGTTCTAAGAGAAGAAAATAAGAAATCATTGAGGAATTGAAGGGCCCTGCCACCTTCCACTAAGAGTGAGTTATGAAGATATTCCTTTAAAAAAATGTTCTGCTCAGAGATAATTTTTAACTTGTTGAAGTTTAAACCTCTGCCTTTTGAGAGAAAGAGACTAGAAAACATTTTGACTTCTTCTTTAATGTGGAAGAGCTCAGAACTGCAATGAAATATCATTTCATTTGACACTTCACTTGCACTTTGAAGTATTAAATACCTACTGTTCTTCAAAAATGCATACCAGTAAGAGACCTTCCTCCTTGCTTACGCTTTATGTAATTAATTCCTTTTCCTGCTTTCATTGCTATTAGTTATAATGGAAATGGGAGATTTGTACCAGAGGACTTTGTTTACACCTTGAGAGTAGTTTAGCTTATGTTGACTTGGTCTTGTGTTATCCTCATTAAAATTACACATCATATATATGAATATTGAAAATATAAGAACAGAAGCAGGTGAACCAAGGCTCCAGAAGATGTTCTAAGAACCTGTAAGCAAAGCAGGCTTATTTTGTGGAATAATCAGATTTTTTAAAGGGAAACTTTACTTTTTCATTTTCCACCTCTTTTACATAGAGAAGGTTTTCTTACACATAATGTCACATATTTGTATGTTTTCTACATGTTACATTGTTAGGGAAAATGCATTTTAAGACTCCATATTTTCAATGTTCAGTATTTCATGCCCTAGTTCTTAAATTATGACTCAAAACGTCACACCAAAAACAATTGAGTAGCTAAGCTTCAGTCTGTATCTTTGCAAGTTCAGTAAATTGTGAGTAGTGAGTACTTTTAATTATGCATGGCTTCTCCCTGGCTGTGCCAGCCAGTCAGTATTTTAAGGTCTGCAGCATCCCAGCTGTTGCATTCCTCTCTCACTCCTCTCCCTATCACACTTTCAGCCGATGTTGATCAGTAATTAGTCCTATGTTTCACATGAGGATATAAGCTATTGAAACTAGAACAAGGTGTACATTTGAGTGAGTAGTGCTGGGGAAGAGAGGAGCCCAGTTAGTGGTGTGTGGTCACAAAGTTAAGGTTACTTCCTGACAATTGCAGGACAAAGATTGGTTAAACTGAAAACTGCAGGAGGTTTGGGTTGGTTTGGGGTTTTTTTTGTGTGCTGAAAGATTTAAAAACCTTCTTAAATGCTGCTTAGAAGAGGCAATAGAGTATTGATTTTACAGTAGATCATCTTTGCAACAGAGAAAGTTCCCCAGTTAAACTGCTCTTGCATTTCTGTGGAAAGCTAAAATATCTTGTATTATCAGATCAAATACTGGAATATGACAGTGATGTCTGAGTGACTGGAGATAGTAGGAAACAGAAGGGAGACAGAGGATTTTCTTGCACTGGAGTGCAGACTCCATTGGATTTATTTAGGAGTGAGGGCATATTCATAAATTACCTCTAAAGTAGTCAGGGGGGGATCAATGAGGTGATAAGTTTACTAAAAATACAGAGGTGTTCTGGTAATAAGGATGGGGGTGAATGGTAGAGAAGAGTGATGCACATCATAAGAATACATCTTCATGTCTCCCACTTGGCTTTCCAAATTACTCCTATTGGCATCACACTCTTCATGAGCAATACAAATGTAAGGCTTTCAGAAACATGAAAAAGTAGAGACAGTCCAAAGCAAGCAATTTAATATTTAATAAGACAGGGCTACCATGCTGCTTGCATTTTTATTGTTCTGTCTCACTCTTTGAAAATCTTGGCTGTTTAATTTCTTAGGGTAGCTGCTGACAGGTTTTCTTTTTTCTTTGCTGAAATAACACAGAATCTGGATTTTCTATAGAAAAGTCCAGTTTACTATGCCACACCAGAGATCTGAGAAGGGGAAATAAGGAATTCTATATTGGTAGTAACATATCAGTGACAATTCCTGGAGCCACATCAGAGGTTAGTTTTGAAGTGAACGGGATAATGAAAACAGCTAAAACTGGGCCTAGTTAGGTGCTAGAGGCCACTGATTTAGTAAAATTGGCGTAAGATTTCACTTATTTCTTGGGAGAAGTACTAGCTGCCCTGATTTAATGAATCCCTTGCAACTCCACCGCCTGATAAGAGCTCATGACTTAAAGAGGCAATTCAGAAAAAATTCAAACACAGTGATTGCAAAAGGGATGAGCTACTGTTCTGTTAAATGCCCATTGCCTGAGAAATGCCTTTAAAAAAATCTTAATTTTACAGTTTTGTTATAAAAATTAAAGCATGTGATAATACGTGGTAGTTCCAAT
This sequence comes from Piaya cayana, assembly GCA_013389865.1. Taxonomy (NCBI): domain Eukaryota; kingdom Metazoa; phylum Chordata; class Aves; order Cuculiformes; family Coccyzidae; genus Piaya; species Piaya cayana. Next base: position 307,523 of record WAAB01018490.1, on the reverse strand, counting down.
ATATTTTAGCTTTGAAGCATTCAGTCTTAGTACTGTGGGTTAAGTTTTCTAAAAAGTAGGTATGATGTAGAAAAGTTCCTCGCTACAGTAACATTCCTGTCTTATAGCCTGGAGAAGTACAGCACTAATTACTGTCTTGTTGATGGATTTGTCCAGATAACAATTGTGGGTTTAAATACAATAATTATCTAAGGATTTACTGTAATGTGCCCTTCCCTGTAATAAGTGCTATCTTCTGCCCTAAGCCTACTTGCTGAGCTCTTACGAATGATGCTGAAAATTTGGCACACAAAATAAGACATTTATATCACTAAGTGAGCAGTCTGTCACCTACAAGTGGGAGAGTATATAGTTTGGGTAGCGTAAGAGTTTGCATCTGCTTGTAGTCTCACTTAGTGATCTGACAGAAATCTGTTTTACATCGCTGGATCTGCAGAATAAACTTGCTAAATTAAAAGGAGATGAATTCACCCTTTAATTTTTAGAAAGGGACTAGTATACATTTAGCAGTGCTTGTTCACCGCAGGAGAGAAGTGCAGCATATGTCACGATGGCAGTTCAGCATCTGCAAAATTATAACCTTGATCTCTCTTTTCAGTACATATTTGGTGGCTGATCAATAAGGCACGTTGGGGTCTAATTAAAGTCACTTCAGTGATAGATACTTCTACAGGGTAGTCTGTCAGTTCAACAGTTTGGCAGACATTTGAGAAATGGTATTCCTTATTTAATCGGATTGTTTGTTATTTCAATAATAGATCTATGGATCCCAGAACTCTTGATACAGTAAGTCTATTTACAAGAGTTACACAAGGCTGTTACTGTCTTCTACACTATGTAACAGCCTTTTAAAAACTCCAGGGAGAAAAGATGGTGTAATGTTAAGGGCAAGAGTCATATATGCAACACAGCATACGAATGCTAAGTTAATTTGTCGAGGAAGCATGCACTGGAGTGCTTGTAAGCCAACTCCCTAGCTGGTTCCCATTTATTTTCCATATGTGTCTGTCTGATGCTTTCTCAAGTTAAGTTTGGCTGCTGCAATATCAGCTCTTAAAAAATGCTGTGAAATTACTGAAAAGGCTGGAGCTGTCAGCTCTCCCCAAAGGCTTACAAAATAATGACATTGCTAGTGCATGAGATAAGCAGTGCTATCAGCATAACAAACTGGACAGAAGTCAAATGCACAGGCTAATCACTGCTCTGTACATAGTCTGTATTGATTTCTAAGCCAGTGTGGCTTGGATAGGGTAGACTCTTGACTGTTGTCTATCTGAATTTTCTACCAAAGGGAAGGCTTCTTTCTCAATGTTAATTTTCTTAAGAATCATTTGTGCTAATAACTTGTTTTGAGTTTATTGTGAGAACATGGATTTCAAATAGATATCTTGGAACCATAGAATCATAGGACAACCAGGTTGGAAGAGAACCACTGGATCATCGAGTCCAACCGTTCCTATCAAGCACTAAACCATGCCCCTCAGCACCTTGTCTACCCATGTCTTAAACACCTCCAGGGAAGGTGAATCAGCCACCTCCTTGGGTAGCCTCTGCCAGTGCCCAATGACCCTTTCTGTGAAAAAATTTTTCCTAATGTCTAGCCTAAGTCTCCGCTGGTGGAGCTTGAGACCATTTCCTTTTGTCCTGTCCCCTGTCACTTGAGAGAAGAGGCCAGCTCCCTCCTCTCCACAACCTCCTTTCAGGTAGTTGTAGAGAGCAATGAG
>WAAB01018490.1:171196-305631 GCA_013389865.1 Piaya cayana | reverse complement strand
CAGTTTTGTTGCTCTTCTCTGGACACTCTCCAGAGCGTCAACATCCTTCTTGTGGTGAGGGGCCCAGAACTGCACACAGTATTCAAGGAGCGGTCTCACCAGTGCCGAGTACAGAGGGAGAAGAACCTCCCTGGACCTGCTGGTCACACTGTTTCTGATACAAGCCAAGATGCCATTGGCCTTCTTGGCCATGCTGTTTTCACGCAAAACTTGACTTTCAGTGACTGTATAGTGAGACATGGGATTTGGTAGCATGTGCTTTAAGCAGGCAGTGAGAGGAAGAAGTACTCCTCAGTGGTGTGAGGTTAGCAGAGTCAGTGTGGAAGCAGCTGGGCCTCTTGCTGAAAATTGGTAGTGATGCACTTCACTCAACAAGAAGGCATGTGAAAATGTCACAGCCGCTGCAGAAGATCATTTATCCCTAGTCCACTAGGCTACAAGGCACTCAGGAAAAATGCTTTAAAAACTTCAGTGCTTACTGCTTTTATCAAGCAGAACGAATCCTTGCTTCACCATCTTAAGTGAGATCCTTTGAGATGTGCTGTTAGGAAACTCTGAGATACTATTATTGTTCTGTCTTTGCAGGGAGAAATACCGAGACAGTACAAAATAACTTTCCTAGGTGGTAAGACACAGAAGTTAGCTTTGTTCCACCAACTAAAAACTCTCTGGAGCCAACACACAACAAAAGATGAAAAATAAAAGCAGGCATTTATAGAGTGCTGTGAAGAAGCACTCAGAAAAATGAGTAAAAAGGCCAAAAGAGAAAGGCACAACCTCATTTTTAATTTCCTTTTCCCATCATTTTTAATAGACCCATTTAAAATTCTATGCTTCTCAGGGCTTTTTTATAAATCATTTCTGTAAGAAGTGCACTTCTTCTCTTTTCAGTAATTCTTTCCATGTAGCTATAGGAGTTACGCTGTCCAGGTGCACATTATTGACAACTTTAGAAATGCCTTTGGTAACAGCACGGGATACAGGGAGCTGAATGTGCCATTTGGTTAGGCTGGAGACTGTGCAGATCTCTGCTCTGCAGGCTTGCCTTCTCTCAGCTTGGCTTGTTTATCTTCATTTTTTTTACTCATCCGTGTAGACAGTGAGTGCTGGGACAGCGGCTGTTCCCAGCGGGTGTAGGCAGTGCTTGGGCAGGAAGCTCCACACTCTGGTTGGACTTTGGAGCAGGACTGAGTTATAAAATAGCAGGAGTGGCAATAACGCTAAGCACTGCTCTGTGCAGTTTGAGGGTTTTTTTTAGCACAGAGCTGTAAACATATGTTTTTAAAAATAAAACCAAGGTCCTTTGATGGGCATCTCCAGCTGTTTCACCTTACTGCAGGAAGTTAGTGAAGGGTTACCTGTTTCATTTTTAATACCACTGCTATTTCAGTTGTGTGAATGGCACTGCATCGGTATTAAACAGTGGTGCACACAGTTATGATGTATAACATATGCATAACATACATGGTTATGCAAAAGAAGCAGCTCTCAAAAAGCTTCTTTCTTTCTGTTGCATGAGCCTTTAATTATGCATCCATCCACCCATCACCTGATATAGCGTGCAGTTGGTTTGTGTCGATCCACACAAAGCCATGCTGCAGCAAATTTGCAGTGCTTAGCTTTACCATCCCCATTGCTGATGTCCCTTATGCTGGCCTAACTACTCAGTTACTTAAAGTACTTCTCTTGCTAGGGAATATTTCAGTATTTCTCCAAACTGGTCTATCTCCTCCGTGCGTCACATAAAGCTCTGCTGAAGGAGGAATGCTGCAGAGCCAGCATGTGAACAAGGGAAAAGATAATGGTGTTAACTAGGGGGCTGTGGGGGAAGCATCTTCACAACTTACTAGACAGCTCCTTCTCCAGCTCTCATCTGATTTTAGATGCAGTCTGCTGGCTGCATAGTTGGGAGCCGCTTCTTTCCAGGCCATGGACAACTGTCCAGCTGTCTGAGGTTGTGCTCCGAGACCAAAGCTTCCCATTGCTTCTAATTTCTTCCCTTTCTGCAGTGCTGAAGGGAACTTCCTTCAAGCAGTGAATGACCACAGCTGAGCTGTTATCTATCTGCTTCTTCAATATTAAGTTATGGCACTGACATAGATTTAGGGGTTTTTCTCATTATTTCATGTTTTCATTCAATGACAGGAATCCTGATGTTTTATAAGAAGGATTTTACTCTTTCCTATCAGCTATGGAAAAAAAAAATCCCCAAATATTTTCTACATGACTTTAGACTGAAATATTTGATAGCTTACTGCCCCATTGCCTACTAAAACATTTTTGCAATGCAAAGCCCTTTTGAGCAGAAATGAGGCAGGATGAGAGATGGTCTCACATGCTTATGTTACAACTTAGATTAAAACTAGTTCTCCCTCACCTTTCTCTTTATTCATAGTGCTTGGTGAAGCACTCTGAACATGTAGAACTTTAGATATATAAATACCTGTTTCTTTAAGGTCAACAGTGGTAGTTTAAGCATTGTCCAAAGGCCTCATTGAAAGTCAGGCATATTGACAATGCCAGTAGGCTCACAATATCCTACTGGGAACCTGTTAAATATATCAGAAAAGAAAAATGCAACCAGAAATCCTCAGTCTCTGTTGGCAAAGAAACTTACCCAAGGTCCATGTTTGTAAGAGGACATTTTATTCAAACTCAAATTTAAATGATTTTTCTGAAGATATATTTGTATTTTCATTCTCTCCTAACTCTCTTTTGACTCTTGTCTTTTGCAGGTCATGAAAACCTACCACATGTATCATGCAGAGAGCATCAGTGCAGAAAGCAAACTAAAAGAGGCAGAAAAGCAAGAAGAAAAACAAATTGGGAGGTCAGGAGACCCTGTTTTTCATATTCGACTAGAAGAAAGACATCAGAGACGGAGCTCTGTGAAAAAGATTGAAAAAATGAAGGAAAAAGTAAATAATCCTTTTATTAAGCTTCCTTTGAAGTAAATTCAGTGCATTTCTGCCATTCTTTAGCATGATATTAGATAGAGAAGTCCAGCTGGGAAATAGAATTTAACAAGGTGCACTTAATAAACTAGCAGTGAGTTATAGATAACCTGTCTTAGTTGCAGTTCAGAGAGTGGAATTTTATATTCCTGGTATAATTCTTACTGTATGGTTTGTCACTTTTTTAACCCAAATTCTAAGTTATCACTTTGTATTACATTTGTTATATGTGTAATATGATGGCAACTAAGATTCTTTCTTGTTAATAGAATGTGTGTTGGGATTGTTACTGGTTTTGCTACATACCAAAAATGAAGTAATTCCAATGCACTAATGTATGATCTTTTTTCTAGCGTCAAGCAAAATATTCTGAAAACAAGCTGAAATCTATTAAGGCCCGTAATGAATACCTGCTCACCCTTGAAGCAACCAATGCTTCTGTTTTCAAGTATTATATTCATGACCTTTCAGATTTAATTGATGTAAGTATTGACACATTTGGTTTTAAGTTTATCTTGTCAGGAATAATTTTTTTTTTCATCTTCAAAGAGTATACATTAGTCAAATGGGTTGCCTACACTGCGCTTGTCATTTACAATGTGATATGGTATAATCAGGAGATTTTCCTTTCAGCTTTGTATTTCACAAAATAAAGTGCATTCCTTTAAAGTTAGAACATTATTTTTTTTCTCCCCTTGTGGTAAGAGAAACTATGACAGAATAACACAAAAAATGTAGACATTTCCATTTTGTACTATAAAAAGATTTGTGGGGTACAGCTATTTTGTACAAGATAAGCTTCTTAAGTGGACATCTTAGAATGGTAATTAACTCAAAAGAAGGCATTTTCTTCATGTCTTCAGAATCACTTATTTTCATTCTGTCAGTCATTGAATCAAATATACACTGCTTTTTATTCTTTTTCGTTTGCAGAACAGATGCAATCCTGTACTGCCAATAGAATTGTTACTGGTTTTCATTAAGTTATTCCTGTGAGAATGTCCTAGGAAAATGAGGTTGTACCCTCATATTGACTTGTATTAGCATTTTGTCTCCAGAATCTGTATTATTGACATATTTAGATGATACGGAGGGATGATCCCACACTCAATCATGTCCCTCTCTTTTTGTAAACTGACCATATATTTGATAGAGAAAATTTAGAGGTAGCAAACAGAAGCTCAGTAATATTCATTTACTAGGAATGTAGTGTTAAATTTAAGTCAGTGGGTACACCTTGGTGGCCCATATGAAATGTTAAATATTTGAATATGCCTTTTACTGCAACAATAGCATTTGTTATTTACAGTAGTAAATAACATTCACATACTGCCATTTTCTGGTGGAATGTTTATCACAAAGATAAGTCAGCTAAGCTCTAGTTTGTAATATAGTATAAATTAATGCGGCATTTGACAAGAGATTTCTCATTTCTGCTGTCTGGAGAAGCAAAGCTTGATAGAGAAACAGAAAAATGCCTTGACATGAACAGACTAAAATAGCTGCATATATATATATATATGTTTTCTTGTATGTTTTCTAAATACTGAGTCGGTTTTCTTTAAATTGCCTGTTTTCCTGTGATTTAGAGAATATTACCTGATTTTACTGTAACCTTTTCTTTTCCCTTTCAGTTTTTTTCTGTTCAAATGGTTTTGCTTCTTTTTCTTTCCTTGCTTCTTTCTTGTAAGAGATGGTGGTGTATCTTTATTATATTTTCAGTATTTCTTGCTATCTCTGTCTCAACATCTCTTTTCTTCCTCTTTCTTATTCACTGTTGCATGTCTTCTCTCTTCTGATTCCTTCTGGTTTATTTTGCCATATATTGTCCCTGTCTAACCACAGACATGCACCTGCACGTCCTACTGCACCTACCTGGCCTGCCCAGGCAGTGAAAATATTTAGCAGGATCCCAATGGATAAATGATCAGGGCAGAAAACTAAGGACAAGCAGCATGCCTGCTGGAGTACCACCCAACCAAGAAGCTGCCCTTACCTAATAGATGATTTTGCTGGTACTGCTTAAAGGATGATGCATTTTTAGCTTCTAGTTAGGGCATACCTGATAAATGTAAACTTTGTGAGGTTTTTTCTGGCTCCTGGATGGAAGAAAGGTCTATTCTGTTCCAAACAACCTCATCCCTTCAGAGGTTGGAGAGGAGGCTGATTCTGTCTTCTCTGCTGCTTTCTCTTTTGGATCTCATATTTCCCAGTGAATGTCTCCAGTGTGTGTTTCTACTTAGTCAAAACTTTCTCAGGTTGGAAAATATACATGATTTTTACCCATTTCATTGATATCCATGGAGGTTACTGTGGCAGTGAAAGATAAGGGGAGGAACCACGGGCCTGGAGCTTCACAAAGAATTGCAAGGACAAGCAAAGTGAAGCACTCTCTGCATATGTTTACAATGACAACACTGTTTAGGTTACTTTTTGAGAAGATATTTACACAACCATGAAGACTAAAGCTTTCTAACTGCTAGTTTTTAATAGAAATATACATTCTACAATATTTAGTAACTCGTGGAAACTATACAAGCCATGGACCGATGTAAACAATAGCATTCTTTTCACAAAAGAGCTTCAGAAATTACTGTTCCCTAAGGAATTTAAATGGAAAGTCTAGCTGCCCTTTGCATCATGGTTTTGTAAGAGTAGACTACAAAACACGTGCAACAAGAGTATGCTTCAGAGCCAATTTAATCTGATTGTGAGCTTGTTTAAATGAAGCGTCTTTCAGACATTTGTATTTAATCAGAATATGCTGTGAAAGCATTAGTATCCAGACAGAGTGTTTACTACTTGACAAAGGAAACACTTTTTGTAAATGCAAGTGTCTTGGCAAGATTTTGGGGTTATATCATTGGAATGTGAGGCATGCTGCCCACTGGCCATATGTTGTAACAATCCACACTGTCTTGTTTTGTAAATCCGTTAATGTCTTCATACTATTCAGAGTTTTCAGAGCAGTAATGGTGATTTCATTCTTTGCCATCTCTACTCTGTCCCCATCTGCCTGGCTGCTTTTCCCTGCTTTCTTGAATTCTCTCTTTGCCTGTACAAAAGGGGATTACTTCTCCTCTATGTCTGAATTCTAGTTAACATGGAAGGGATTTAGAGCTCCTCAAACTGTTGGTGTTGCCTGTAAATGAAACTGAATGTTTTCCTACATTATTGAAAAATATGTGTAATAAAAATGGGATGAATACATGAAGGAATGCAGTGAACTGTTCAATATAATATTTTTTTGTAGCAAGATAGGGAAGGATTGTGGGATTTTTTTACAAAAACAATTATAGTTTTTTCATTTGATTGCCATTGCGTTTTCCATTTGTGAGACTCATATGGAAAATCCTAACTTGCAGTTCCTCATCTGAACTCAGTCTGAACTGTTCAACTCCTTCATTTCTTTAACAAATCTCAGGGCTTCTGACTTAAAATGATGATGTGTTGTTCATCTTAAGCTCTTGTCATAAAAGCAAGATAAAAATATTGCTGGAGTGTTAGCTGGATGTTTTAATGCATTTAGTGAGCTGAGGATTGGGACCAACCTTTGCAAAGAAGATTTGATAAGCACAGTATATTTCTGTGCTCTGTATACTGTACCAGAGGAATTTGAATTTTCTGTTAAATATTCTCTACTGACTGTATAATAGGATCTAGTTCAAGGGGAGGACAGGGTTAGTTTTTTCTTTATTTTCATCCTCTAAAAGGTATCAAAGAATACTTTTTAGCTAAATAAATAAGCTTTATCTGCTATGCAGATTTTTTTTAAGATTGTGCGTTTCAGAGAAACAACAGAATACACCCCTTTGGTTATCTGACTGTTAGTACCAACATCTGTCCATATGGCTCATATTATTACTCATTTACTAGAAGATTTCCATCTAATTGAGTTTATTAGATTTATCTGAGTGTAAGAAGAATGTAGGGACCTTTTTCAGACTTACCATGCAGTCATATGATCTGAAGATAAATGCTAGGAAACGGTGATCAAAACGATTTGACTGTCTGATCTGCTGCTGGAATAAATAAAATATTCATGTGTTGGTCTTTCTTAGAGTGGAGTTTGTGAATCGCTAATTGCAGTCTGCGTGCTTCAGATGGTTAGAAAGTTAGGGAACATTTAGCTATTATGAACTTGATTTATTCTGTAAAGGTTCTTTGTTAATCATTCATAGAACCAAGTTTAAAACTAGGATGGAGCGTGTGGAGCTTACAATCCTTTATTATATAAGTTCTCATAAATATGATATGTACAGCTAGATCCCTTTGATTTGAATGTTGATGTCTGCGTAACAGGATGATTAGAAAGTGACTTATTCAGAGGTTAAGGCTTTTTTAAATTAATTTCTCTCTCCATTGGCATTAGAATTTTATTATTATTCCTGAAATGAAATGAAGAGCAGCTTGGTTTTTTGATTGAAGCTCCATGCTAAGCACTGCAGTTTGTTTTGTTCAAGCCTAAATGTACTCTGGGGTGCAATAAAGACAGTAAATGCTCTTGAGACTGCTTCAGATTTAATTCCAAATAAGTATAAAATGCAAATTACAGAATTAATTTTTCACACATCCCAAATGCATCACCTGTCTCCCTCCACTTGGCCCAGCCAAAAGTCTTTATGAATCCAGAAATGCAATAAAACTTAGAGTCTGTGACTTTGTTCTCTCATCTCTCATCTTCATGTAAGACACTGACCGCACTGACTGACTTGTCAGCTCTCTCCAACCTATAGATTAATAACAGATATCATTAGCCATCCAGGCTGTAGCCTTGGTGTGCTAATTAGTGAACCTCAAAGGTTCGCATTTATTTTTGCTAGCAATGTGCTTGCTTGCCTGAACTTTACAAGTCTTTCTACCAATCACACACACACACACGTGTGTGTGTCTGTATACATACATACTTCCTTGCAGCACCAAAAAGGTGCATTTTAGTGTCAGTACTTTAAATTTTTAGTCTTAGTAATAAACGAATACCCAAAGTGCCATCTCCAGTATAGACAACTCTTTCTAAACCATCACTAGTAGTAGCAGATTGAAACAGTACTCCTTCTGAATAGCCATGAGTTGATATTGTGACAGAGCCGTTCCCCAGTAAAAATTATCTTTGTCTCCCAATTTTGGAGAAAGTAACCTATGGTCAGCCAGAAGTAGGAGTCGTGATTTATTGAGTGTTTATTTATTTTGCTTTTAAAAAATAACTTCACTCATACAAATTCTATTTTTACTTAAATCACCAATGCAAAATTCCAAGTTCAGATATTTTAAATTACATTCAAAGACTGGTGATAAGGCATTAGTTCAGGTGCTGGATTTAGTTCGTGTTTCCTCTGCTGGCATTGGCAGAAAACGCCTTAGTTTGGTAGGATATTCTGCTTCACTTCAAGAATTCTTTTTCTTGGTTGAGAGGCCATATTTGGCACCCTCTTCAGCTGTCATCAGCTGCAAAAGACGGCCATGGTGATAGAAGCCGAGTAGATTTAGGGCTAAATAATAAAGTTCCTGGTACTGTCACAGCATAAAGGCTGCAATCTTGTATTCCAGCTTGCAAAGAAACTGCATCAGAAACCCGCACAACTCTTAACTGTAAATCAATAAGCTTTCTATTAATACTCAGATTAATCCTCTTGAGCCAAACTTCAGGCTCAAGATGCTTGTAGTTTTATAACACATGACCATGCTAAACCTGGCATTGCCCTCTATTTCTCATTTCCTCTCAGTTTAATCTTCCATAAGGTCTCTCTGAAACTAATGCGCATGAAATAAAACAGCTGTCCTGATCCACTTTCTTATCAGCACTTTTAGTCTGTCTTTTTCATCCAAGATCGTGAATTAAATATGAGATCCGATTTGACATAGAACAAGTGAAAACCACCAAGAGACAATTCCTTTTAGAGGTTATTTTTTAGGCTGGAGATCTTTGAAATATAGATGTGCTTTAGTATAAAATTTGAGTGGCTGTTTTAGTAAGTGTAACACAAGTCTATTCTATGAGTGCAAAAGAGAGAGGCTAACCTATGTGTGTTTGATTGAACGTGACATTTTTTTTCTGTTTTCTTTAAATGGTTCAACAACTTGGTTTTGAACTTTGGGTAGTCACTGTGCCATCTGCACTAACTACCCATAGTACTCACTGAGACTCTTTCTCCTTTTTCAAATAAGTAAGAGGAAAAGGAAGGGAACATGATCCCATGAGTCCTAAGGGTTTATTACAGCTGTGAGGGCAGTATGCATAGAAGCATAGTCTACAGTGGACTCAATTCAAATTGCTTCTTTACCCATCTGCATCGCTTTACTTGTGAGTCCCGCAGAGAAGGGTGGTTTTGAGCTGTGTGTGGGCACCAGGGGTGGTTGGCTGAGGGCTGAGAGATGCCCTGAAGCAGCATCCTCCCTGACTGCCCTAGCCAGGCATTCACCTTTGACTGGCACAAATCTCACCTAAAACTGCGCCGATTTCCTGCAGGCACCGTGTAAGATGGGAGGTGTTGGATATTTTTGTCTGCTGCAGACTGTCTTCCCAGCAGACATTTGGTCAGTTCCTCCTGGGCTGTGTCAAGCCTAAAAGCCCTGTTTGAATAAAGAACTTTGCTTTGTGTGCAACTGTTAGCAGAATGATGGGCTGCTGTGGAGGTGACAGAGAGGTTTTCGATGCTCTTGCCATTACATGGAAGCTCACTGAGCAGAAGCTGAGGGTATTGTTTAGTGTGGTGGGGAAATTAAGGAAACAAACACTCGAGACAGTACTGCTATGACGTTTGAAAAAATATATTCAGCTGTTCCTCTAAAAGATTAACCAGTCATGAATAATGCAAACTGATTATGTTTAAAAACAGCAAACACAACTTTATGTTCTACTAATTAGGTTTCAGTTGCATTCCAGTGTTATTCTCACCCCTAGGAAAAAAGATACAAATTATGACTTTCCACATTTAGTAACATGATGTACATTGCTGGCTCTGTCTGAACATGGGAAATAAGGTGTTTACAGTGAATGCATTTTCACCATCGGGGAAAGGATGTTAAACCAATTTTGTTGCATCAAAAAGCATCTTAGATAAGTCACTAATGCAATAGGCAGTTTTAGGGCTTTTTTGCTTGAGTACAAACACGGTGAGCAGGAATTGCTTCATTTTCAGTGTGGTGCTAGCATTGACTTAGATGGTGGAGTTATAGCAGGATGAGTTTAAATAGATCATCTAAGGCTTACATATGACAATAATGCTGAAAAGCCCACTTGTGTGTTGAGTCCCAGACATTTTCTGTGTAAATGCGGTAACTGCACATCTATATCTGATAAACAAATGCAAATGTATTGTCATACTTGTACACTTGATCTCTTCTCTAGAACTGTCATTTACTCTTTGTAAATAAATCGTTACTGACCTGACACCACTGCTGTATTTTAATCTACAAGATATCTTGTAAAATGCTTTGAAGACAGACAAATTTCAGGACAAAAAAATTAGTGATAATTTGTGGCTTGGGGTATTGGAATGGTGTTCTTCCTTTTTGACTTATTTTCCTTAACCTTTATTGTTGTTTTAGTGTTGCGATCTTGGATACCATGCTAGTCTGAACAGAGCCCTAAGAACATACCTTTCTGCAGAGTATAACCTTGAAACCTCCAGGCATGAGGGCTTAGACATTATTGAAAATGCAGTTGACAGCTTGGAGCCACGGAGTGACAAGCAGAGATTCATGGAGATGTACCCCACCGCTTTTTGTCCACCAATGAAATTTGAATTCCAGTCTCATATGGGTGATGAGGTCTGTATATCAGCAAGTATCTTCGCAGTGGCTGTTTCTGTTTCTATATATAAAGGTAGAGAATCTGTCTTCTTTTACAAAGAGTTTGGTAAAAGCTGTTATTGCCGTCCTAAAGCAAAATGGACACATATCATTGCCTGCTTCCGTAAGTTTTAGTGGCTTCAGTAGTGATTCATGTAGTTTTAAGGAGAGCAACCAGAGTATTGACTATTGGGATTGTTTCATACCTTGCATCTTACAGCTCTTTTTCTTTTCTAGGTTTGTCAGGTCACTGCCCAGCAACCTGTGCAAGCAGAGCTTATGCTTAGGTATCAGCAATTACAGTCACGTTTGGCCACGCTCAAAATTGAAAATGAAGAGGTAAGATCTGTGTCTACAAGGGCTGTGAATTGAACACTATTTTCAGGCAGTTGCAGTGTTTTCTACTTTGCCAAGAGCAAGTAAATGACCCTGAAATGGCCTTAATCTAGATAAACTGTTTTAATTCTAAAAACCAAACACTGATAAAAATGCTAAGGTAGATCCTTGTCTGATTTATAGAAATTTGGAAACTTTATCTGCTGCTTGCCCATACATTCACATTACTGAGTTTTGTGTTTTGCAGATGCTTCAGTGAAAACTTGTTAGAACTCTTATATTTAAAGTTTTGTGGCAGAAGGCTGCTGAGGACAGTTATTATCTTCTGTGATAAGTCTGTCCAGTCCCTAAATTGCTACTTCTGAAGTACAAAGGAATTTGGACTGTCTCTTGTGGTAGCTGAGTCAAAATCTCTTGTGCTTTCAGCTATAGCTATTTATAAGCACAAGTACTGACTGCCTGTGACGGGAATCATCTCACCTAGTAAAATAAAATATTTGGGGGTTTTTTAAATACCAAAAAGTAATGCTATTCTCTTTCTCCTGCTCATGCGGCAGAGAGAGGCATCCCAGTGGGTGTAAATTGAGCCTTTATTCAATTTAAGGCAGGGTTAAAGGTCCTCAGTTTAAATAAGAATCTGTTCCTGAATTGAAACGTAAGGATGATTTAATTTCTTGGTGTAGTTTTTTTTGATAAGTTTTCAGGATTCCATTTTCTCTCATTCTGTGTTCCGTGCTGAATGCTTAGAACAAAGTATTAATGCCCATGAGCTATGTACAGTAGTCTTGAAAAAATTCCTCTTGACTTCAGAAAGTGTCTCAAGGTGAAAAAAATGGAAGGAGGGAGAATGATTATTTCTTCCAGTAAGGTGAAGTGCAAGAGCATAGACGGAGAAATCACATTGGCAGGCACAAAAGGGGTATTTGCTTACACTGGAGATGTGTGTAGAAGTACACATGATTCAGTTAATTTGACTTTTCTAGACACTCTTCCAAAAGAGAGGTGGGAGGTAAGTCACATCCTTGTGAATCCTGCCAGTTACTTTATTGCATTGTGGAAACACTGCAAACCCTGTTCCACTGCCTCTATGACCTGGTTTCCACTACAAGCAACTGTGCTTATAGGTCATAGGAAGTGCTGTGAGGCTGGTGTAAATTGTTCTTTCTCCAGCCCTCTCCACTTCATCTCCACAGATCACTGTGATCTGTGCTGTAGCACTCTGAAGAGCAGTGTCACAGATTTTTCTCTCAGAAGAACATGTTCCAGCAGCCAGATCCTTGGATGTACACAGTCTAACACGTTGACTAGTGAGCATTCAGAGCAGTGTATCATCTCTGTTGCCTTTTGTCTCAGATTAGGGACTGTAATCAAATAATGTCACATTTCGGTTGTAATTTCAGGGAATAAATGCTTAGGAGTGTTACACAGTCAACACAAAAGTACATTCACATTTGTAGATTGTACTGTGGTAAAGCAGAGAACTAGACAGGAGTCATAATTGTGTCTTTCTGCTGTTTACATAGATACCTGTTATAGTACATCTAATTTTTCACATCCACAAACCAGTTAGTCTGGGGGAGCATGCTTCCTTTCTAAGATGTGCTGGTATGCATTTGCCTTGCCATTTGGTAATTTGTGCTTTTTTAACACCAGGTTAAGAAAACAACAGAGGCTACCCTGCAGACAATACAAGATATGGTCACCATTGAAGACTATGATGTGTCAGAGTGCTTCCAGCACAGCCGCTCAACTGAGTCCGTGAAGTCAACAGTCTCTGAGACATACCTAAGTAAGCCTAGTATTGCAAAAAGAAGAGCGAACCAGCAGGAAACAGAGCAATTCTATTTCATGGTATGTTGAGTACATCCTCATTCATGTAATACAGACCAGACACCTGAAGTAAACATTATGCTGAAGTTCCTGGGCTTATGTCACATCCATAGTAATAGATTGATCTGCTTCTCTCCAGAAATTCAGAGAATATCTGGAAGGTAGTAATCTCATCACAAAACTTCAAGCAAAACATGACTTGCTGCAGAGGACACTTGGAGAAGGTAAGTAACAGTAAAGTGAAAAGTGATACTAGACTGTACAATGAACCCACTGAACAGGGAAAAAAATTACAAAACTTAAAGCTTAATTGTCCACTAAGCATACACTTAATTTTTACCAGCAGTGGTCAGACTACACACTATAAATTGATGTTGTTTCTTCAGCAGATACTTATTTCCACTGTGCAGACATTTAGACAAGTGGCTATATTTGGAAATGACACTGTTGAATGAAAAGTCTCGTGTCTGATGGGATAGATGACACAGTCAGTGCAGGGTGATTTAAGAGCTGTGACTATTTCTGCTTCCCAATGATTTTTGTTGACTTGGGGCGGGGGGGGTTTAAGAGTTGGAGGAGAGTGATATCTTTTTAAGCATACAAAATTATCCAGGGTGTGTTGCTTAAAATGGACTCACTAATGTAACTCTTCTGACACATAGACATGAGTGTCCTTCTTGCAACCTAGCAACTCAATAGAGCATTTATGAAAGGTAAAAAGTGAAATCTTGACCTCACTAATGTCAGTAGTGAGACTCTTCTAGGCTTAATTTAATGGTGGGTCTCTACACAGTATTTGTGTACTATGAACTAGAATGAATTAAAATTTAATTAATAGCTCTAAACCTGTTATTGCATATAAAATTGTTGCATTACAAAATTATGGCACTACAAAGTTTGATAGCAGAGAATTATCCATTGTCTTGAACACTCTCCATGATTTTGAAAAATGTATCTGAAAATATAAACCATGTCATGATTCCCATAATCAAATGAAGTAAAGCGGCACTGGGTCAGTAATGAATCAGGCACAATGCACAGTTCCAGCCTGCCTCTTACCAGGCCTCTCAACAGGCAGTTCCTCAAGGACCAAAGGGAGAGGGAGAATTTTGCTGTAAGCCTTGAGGAATAGCCACACAGTGTTGCAGACATGAGAGGAAGTGATTCACACAGCAGATCTCCTGGAGATTAGAGACTGTCTTTGAAGGATGTGTCAATTCATTTTCTTTTTGTTGCCAAAAAATCTGTTGCTAATCGGATCTCTCCTTGCTTTTAATACAAAAGGCCAGATCCACAAATCGAGTTGTGGGGGTGCCTGAAGAGCTATTAACAGCTCATTGGCTGTGACCCAGACAAAGCCCATGTCCTGGGAGTGACTGAGGTTTTCTTGCAAGTTTGGACTGTAGAAGATGGTAGCTGGTTTTAGACAGCTAACTATATTATGTTTTTTTCCACATGGAAGTTTTCATTTAATAGGTTTGGGGTTGTTTTAATGTGGCTGTTGAGCAGTTTATTCACACAAAACAAGTATAGCTGATGTTAGTCAAAAAAGAGGAAAATTTTCCTCCAGAGGCTCACAAAAAAGGTGTTTGGAAAAACAAAGTGAATGTTTGTTATTTGGAAGTTCAGTAATATGTATAATCATCTACTGGAGGGAGAAAGAGAAAAGATAACAGAATTTGTTGCCTAATGCATATTGGAAATAAGAAACAAAATTGTATGAAAAGGAATTTGAAGAAAAACTTCTTAGCAGGTGACCTAAGTGACAAGTTGCTGTCAGGTTCTGGGCTGTTCTGCCATGCTCAGGCATGCTTGGGCCATTCTGTTTGAGAAGTTCCCTTCGACTCATCAGCTGTAACCCAAAGTGGTTAATCTATGTTGCCCACAGTGTTTTTGCACATAATTGTTGTCTCATCATTACAGCACAGTATATAAAACTAGTATCCTAAATGTCCACATTTAAATTCAAAGCTGATATTTGGAGCAAAAACCATCATTCTTACAGGTTAAAAATTTCAAGTGCCCCTTCTATTGAGCCATGTTCTGCATTAAAATGCATGTGCCCGGGAAGGAGACCAGGATTCTGTACATTCCTTGAATGGAGATGATTGAAAGGATAGAATTACGATGCAATTGTGATCGTTATTGCTGCAACTAGTATAGAAATGAATTTGTAGGAAGTGAACTGCTCCCCTGCTCCACTCAAACTGCCTTTTCTGGAAACTTTCATGTCAGCAAGACAGCAGACAAGTAACACAGAGTGGTGTGTTAAGTAAATGGGGGGAGAGGACTCACGGAGAGGGAGAGGATTGTCTGAACTGCAGATTTTCCTTTGGTGTCCTTTTGTTTTTATTCAAACCTGTACGGTGTAAGGATGTAGGCTGGATAAATCCAGATTCCAGTCTGATGTCCCCAGTGTTGAGAGCATTTGGCTCCTGTTTCAGTTCATCACCTCTGTTCTAGTGTCTGTTGCTGTTCACAGACACAGTGTATACATATTCATGAGCTGCACAAGGGACATAGATTAAACACTCTTTGCTCAGTCTGCATCTACAAATTTGGAAAAGTAAAATGGGAAATACTCAAATTGATACTAAGCATTGGAAGGACACTGATACTCGTATTAATTCAGACCAAATATACATCTATTGAATGAAGAGCAGGGAAATGAAAGAAAGAGAATAAGCAGTTGTAAAAGAAATTACCCATGTGTTCAAGATGAGTTTTGCCCTAATCTGTTAAATACCAGAGATGTGTTTAAAATCCAGCAGATTTCATTACTTTGATTTTCACTATCATGAGCTGACACGGTGTGCGTGCCTGACTTGCAGGTGGTTCTGCAAAGGCTACCCAGGAACCTTGCTCTAATACTATATTTGCTTCTTTACAATTCCTCACAGTTTTCTGTGGTGTTTCCCAGTGGTAGCATTGATGTTTTTTCGTGCAATACACAGACAAAAGAGGGGGAAGAGTCTTTCAATAGCAAGCCATTGGTGTCTAGAGCTCTCTATTTGCTGCACTGAATAGATATAGGTACAAGGGGAGATGTAATCTTATCTTGGTGCAGCTCTTATTTCCATACTGGTTTAGCCCCTAATACACATGGGCACAAACAATAGACTTTTTTTTTGAGTTTTGCTTAAAATTATTTGCACTATATAGTGACTGTTTAAGGCTGGGCAGGCTTCGTAAAAGTTGTTCCGTAACACAGGTTGAGTTTGTATTTTAAATGTAATTGTGAAGGTGGTAGATAACTGCAGTGCCCTGTTTTGTGTATAATTGCGTGTCTTTTGCTGGTAACACTAAAGATAGAGTTAAAAGTCATTCACCAGGCATAATTTAGATTAAAAAAAAACTACCTACAACCTGTAAATTATTATTTCTTGTTAAACTTTTCTAGGTCACAGAGCTGAATACATGACAACAAGGTAAGACATTTTCATTTGACTTGATCTAGAGTTACAAATGTAATAAAATCTTAGAAATTGTGCATTTTCAAACAAGTTTGTAAGGGTATTTCATTACTGTAGTTGTTGCTGTTGTTACATAAATCGTGTACAGGCTCTGTGTGCTTTAACATTCAGCATTTCTGTTTCTACATGCTGGTAGGTAAAGGACCAGACTGTTCATCTTCCTCATTCATGTGAGCTGCTTAGGCCAGTGTCAAGGATGGGGCAAGTTGGGAGATACTTAAACACATTTTTGAATCACACATCAGATGTGGAAGTTGAGGGGGTCTTTTTGGTGCTAGAAAACAAATCTTTTTCAGTTACTAGAGACACCTTGCTTCTCACAATTTGTAATTCACTTGGTCGTGATACAGAGTTCAGAAGAACATGATACAGAGATGAATTTGGGGGTTAGACTGTATATTTGATACTCAAGCTCTGGGCAGGAATACCTGCCTCTCCCAGCATCCATGTTTGATATTTAAATGAATCTATATGTTCATGGAAGAGGAGGGATCTCCCTGCTTTGCACAGCACATGCTTTTTAAGTTGTGTAATGTCACACCTGCGATGCTACCTCCAGACATAAACACAGAGGAGCATGTTGCAGCCTCCAGGCTGTCAGACTGTGGGGGGCAATGGCAACTGTTTGGATTTGCAGCTGCCTCTTGTATGTATCACTGCTATGGACACCACCCTTCCCATCCTGGTGACAGCAGGAATGTCTAGCCCAGCTTTCTGGTCTCACTCTTTCTCTTCCATTTCCATGCAGTCCATCCTTGCTCAACAACTTCTCTTTCTTTTTTTGCTTCTTGGACAGGATTGGTCTTCCTACCACCCCTCATCTCTGAATTTTTTAATTAAAAAAAAAAAAATTCTTACCCTTCTAGCTAAGAAGTTTGGATCCATCTATGATTCTGCCTTTGCTGGACCACTTGGTCTTGTATAACCTGTCCCCCATATTCTTGGGGAAATCTCTACAGACTTCAGACGTGCCTACCTCCCACCACTCCATGGTCCATTTTAGCTCTATAAAGCTGGACTTAGTCACTTCTTTTCCTTACAGGACCCCAGTTGAAAAGCAGTAACAAATCAACATTCTTCCTGATTGCTGGTGTTAATTTTGAGAACTATGCCTTTAACTCTGCCCCCAGATGCTGCAAGGAATGTGTGGAAGTCTGCAAGCTTATATCTAATGAGAAAAACATTCTTTCTTGACTCCAAAGCATGTGACACGTCAGCCTCGCATCATCCTAAATTGTCTCCTCTGTAAGCAGCTGAAAGAAGATGATGGATTTAGGCAATGATTTTACCTTAGTAAAGTGAGGGGGCAGCTTGAAGCCATCTTACCTCCTGCCTTCTCAGAAATGGTCACTTAGAGGGAGGAACTCTTGAGGGAGTAGGACCTGCCCATACGTTCCTTGGCACCAGTTCCCTTGCTCTGCCGAGACCTACCTGTTGCCCAAGGGTTTAGTTTCTGGACTGTAAGATGTGCAAGTGAAAATATTCTTCAAGGTCAAAGTTAAATTGTAAAAGGGAAGAGGATATTTCTAAAGTGAGTCTCAAATAGCAGGTGGTACCCAAACAGACCAAAATCTCCCCACTTAGTATTCCTGGCATTATTGTTCCTCACTGTTTCCCCCAAAACACTGGATTTTTTGCTAATTCCTGAGAAACCTGTAGACACATTGGACTGCTGGTGCAGGAGAACCAGAGAAGCAGTTGGCATGCAAAGTGCCCTAACATTCACAAAATAAATTGTGACCGAGAGAACAATATTTATTTCCTCTAATCTCTTTCAGTTGTAGTCATCACATGTGTAACATACTAGGTAAACATTTTGCAGACCAAAGTTTTGTGTGTTCTTCCTCTTCTTTCTTTGCTTTATGCTGCATTTGTTTATTTGTTTCAGGCTGATTATGTTCTTTTAATTCCTTTAGCAAATTTGCAAGGTGTTTCTTTTCTTGTGTGAAGATGGTGGTGGTTGGATGTGGAAGGCTAAAGCTTTTTATCCTTCCTGGCTCTAGTTGAAAACGCAGGCGGTCTGGTTTTGAAGCATCTTAGGAGTGTGCTGAACAGCTTTAATTTGCATATGAAGCTTCTCCAGCATGAAGAAACTTTTCTGCTTGATAAGAGGTGTTTCAAGTGGCCTGTGCTCTTGCCGCGGCTGGCAGGATGAATTCCAGTGGTTGCTGCACATTTCATGCATGACCGCAACAAAAAGGCCATTCGATTGTGCAGTGTTTGGAATGAATGTATATGGTAAAGCTGCAAAGCAGGGATTCATGAAGAATGTCAATATTTATCCATAAGTAATGTGTATTTAATGAAGGGAGATCTCCACTCTTCAATCACTGTTATGCTTAAATTTGATGGAAAGTCTGTATTTGATGAGTACTGTGTTTATTTCTCCCTTTACGATGTTCTGTTGTTTTGCCATGAGCTTACAGATATTGCATTTTATTGTGTGACTTAATTCTATCTTGCTCAGTAATCATATTCCCTTCCCTTAGGCCTCCAAATCTTCCCCCTAAGCCCCAGAAACACAGGAAGCCCAGACCCCGATCACAGTTTAGTGCTAAGTTGTTTAATGGTGATTTGGAATCATTCATCAAGGTACTGGCACCAGCCACCCCAGTGGCTGATCTCAACCCTTCTTACTATAATGGTCACTGCCTTGTGTAAGCTGAGGCAGATCATTATGTTTAAGTCTGTCCTGGGGCTCTTTTCTTCCCAGTTGATCAATATAATACTTCCTGAAGTCAGAGGGAAAGAAGGAGATTCATTTCTCACAACAGCCTCACTACAATTTTGATAATCGAGTAGGGATAGTACTGGCAGCCTGGTTTTATTAGGAAACTTAGCATCATGTAGAAGATAGGATGTAGTGATGCATTCTGTGACTTAGCACAATATCCTGCTTTCCATTTTTTGTTACATTCAATATTCAAAGTCTGTGGAGAAGCAGCATTAATCTGGGTTTGATATCCAGCTTTTGATTTCCTGTGACTTTAGGAATATATTATATTGTGTTAAGTTGTGATCACCACCATTCTGGATCTTGTATCTTTGCTGTATTTACTATCTTCTTCTTTCTCATACTTTTATTTCTAATAATGCTTCTAGCCGAGGCCGAAGGAACTCTCACACAAGACATCAGGTATAGTTCTGGTGACAAGAGAACCATCTCCGCCTCACTGTCGGGTTGCATTCAAGCCTGGCTCAAAATTAGTTCTTTCAAAGACCTGGAGGGACAAGTTTGCATTAAGAAATGAGTGTACGAGTACAAAAGCAGGCGAAACTGAACCAGTGCACTACTCTGAAGTGACTGTAGTCTTAAAAGATATTTAATTATTCATTAACAAACATGTGCCCATCACAGTCAGTTGGTGCCTCTGGACACTAGCTGACAGAGCTCAAGTTAAAAAAAAAATCCTTAAAAACTATGCAACAATGCATTTAAAAATGCAGTGAATGGATTCCTGACTTTGTGAACTGGGTTTGAATGTTACTGAGATTTTTTTTTAACTTCCTGCACAACATAGCTAGCAGCAAGTATTTTAAAGGACAAAATAGTGTGCTCAGTGGCACCACACCGGTTTAGCTGTCTTTGAACAGAGCTTTCAGCCACTCTTGGTACAACTATAGGGAAAACTATTATTATGTTGTTATTATTATGTGCTGTGAGGTGCAAAGACTTTCAGGAAATCATCACATGATGCGAGAGATTAATGTTATGAACAATTTCTTGCTCAAGGATGAAAGTAAGCAAAGAAGCATATACTCTCACAACAAAAGGCCCCTGGATTAGAGGAGAACAGAGCAAATCAAGAGAAATCCCATTCTGTCATTTTCCCTAACAGAGAAGAGGCGTTTGCTACATGGCAGTGTGGGTGACAGAGCTTACTTATAGGTGGAGAGAGTCCTGCATAGTTAGTCTTTGAAAAGGAAAGTGGAAAAGAGAGCTGGTAGCCTTGTGACAGATTTGCTGGTGTGGAAAGCATCCCTGCCCAAAGACCGTGTCGTTTCTGATAGGGATGAGTCATTTTGACAGGCACAAAAGTATTACAGCTAGAGAAATACAGTATTGCACCAATTTGCTCTTCATTTTGACTTTATAATAAATGATAATTAGTCCCAAACATACATTCATGACTACACGCATGAGGTTAAATTCATAGCAGCTGTAGGGTCACGGTTCCTGACTTTTCACCAGCACAGATTGTTGCTTCAAATTATCTTCCTGTCATTAGATCCAAAATCAAAAGATGTTAGTTTAGATTATTTCAAGAAGTTACTTAACTACAAAGTTGCACGTGGTTCTGAACAGATTCCTCAAAACCAGGTATAAAAGTGATTTATTTTGTGATTTCTTACTGCAAACGCTGCCTTTTCCAAGGCTTTGTGTTCTTTGCATGAACCAGTGTACTAACACGAGGTATGGGTGCATGTTGTGCATGTTTTCTAATACTCTGCTTTTTTTGGAGGGCCGGGCTGCTCATTGTTGGTGAAGATGACAGTATTCCTGGTTTTAGCAACTGACCTGTTCCATGGGGGATTTTTTTTTATTCAGCTGTTACTGAATCGTGGCACAAGTCAGACAGAAAATGCTCATCCAGACATTACTGATTCTTGGCTAGCTAGCCTTTGCTAGGGTTTTTTTAAGTTAAAAGACAAACAAGTCACAATTTAAATAGCATAATTTGTGGTACAGTCTATTGTAAGCCTCACTGACACAACGTGGAGCACACAGAAGATCCGGGGTTAGGTTATCTCAGGAAGTACATTGTTTCATTGCTTCACTGTGTGTTATTTTTCAAGCTTTTTTTAGTAGCTGGCTTTTCTTCTGTTTGGGCTCAATTCATAAACTTCCCATTAGTGTAATTTAGCATGAAAATGAAGGACTAGGTTGTGAAAGGAAGTGTGTATTCTGAGTTACAGGATGCTTTTGAATTCATGGTTTTGTAATACAGACTGGTTTTATATTAAACTTTCAAGTGAATTAGTCAGTTTTCTGAGCGCTTACATATTTGGAATGAAAAATTATAGCTTCCAAGACAAGAATTTCAAAGGTACCTATTATTTAAGAAACAGTAATTTTTCCAGCATAAGCATAAACTCTTCTAAATTTTTAATCATATGATTTGTGTCTTTAATAGATATCTGATAACTTGTAGTCATTAGTGTGCTTGGGGTAAAACATCAGTTTTTTAAAGTGCTAAAACACACAGATGAAGGACTGTTACTGTTCTTTTGGAAAATCAGCAGTTTTAAAGAAAAGACAAATAACTCACTGGAAATTAATATATAGTCATCTTCTCCCTCTACCATCACAAGCATTTTTTTCCTCCTTTATTAAAACACTTCTTCCTAGCAGAAAGAAGTAGCTATAGACGTGCTGCTCTATCATGGCTGAGAACATGAACTTTGGTTCCTGAGCTCTGCCAGTTTCAGGTGGGGAGGTGTAGGTTGTGACCTCCCTTTCCCAATACCTTTATGCCTGGAGAAGAGGCAGCTGAGACACATGCTCAGCTCAAAGTGGCTGCAGGTCACCACCCAGCGTATTACCAGCTAGTTAGAGCAGCCCAGAACAACACACCAGGCCATCATCTGCCCTATGTTAGGACATGCAAATCAGCAGAGCATGTAGGTATGCCCTGTGCAATGTTTTACCAAAAATGTTTTAACAATTTTTACAAAAAAAAGTCCATGTAGGATTTTATCCACCAGGAGAAGAAAGGTAAGTTAGATGAATGCAGATGGATCATCTTCATCTTGAATTATTATTCTTAATAATAAACCTTTTAAAGGCAAATTCACTGCTTTAACTCATTTTGCTTCAAAAATCTAAAACACGTGCATGAGTTTAGATGTCACATACAGTGTTAGCTAAGTACAGTGGAAGAGGTAGAGAATGAAGTCTCTGACTTTCCCAATTCAACGATTTTAATGAAGAACCGTAATCTTTTCTTTTCACCTGTTTCCTCCCTCCCTAAATGGGAATAGAACTCTGTTAGAAATTATATGTTTTCTTACGTGTTCTTTTGCCAGCACTGTATGTCCATCTGGATTGACCAAGAAAATGCATTTTCACATTCAATCCAGAGTAGGGAGGTTTCTTCTTTCTGGTCTGCAGTTTACTTTTTTTGCTCTTGTTTTTCCAGGATTCAGGACAAGTCATTCCCCTCATTGTGGAAAGCTGTATCAGATTTATCAATTTATATGGTAAGCTCTGAAACATGCCATGTAATTTCATTATTACCCTAAATTTTGTGTGTATCTTCTACATAATGCATTTATCACCACAGCTTTGTTTTTAAAATAGCTATTAAATGTGTTTTAAAGACTGAATTTGTTTTTCATCACTGTCTTCCATATTTGATGCAGGTCTTCAGCATCAGGGAATTTTTAGAGTGTCTGGTTCCCAGGTGGAAGTCAATGACATTAAAAATTCATTTGAGAGAGGTAATTGCATTTTCATTTATTTGAGCACCTTAATATCTGACATTTAAAAATCTTTTAAATTCTAATTACTTTCTTGGCTGTTTAAGCAGTTTGTATGCACTTTGTGTACTGCTCCTAAAACTTTGAACCATCATATGCTTAAAGATGAAGTATAATGGTGATATGTATGTGTTTTTCCCCAGTTATATCCTAGGAGTTTGAGATTGTTTTTCATTTTGTTTAGACGAGGCATATGACTCTTGAATCAATCATAAAATTCACTCTTTTGTTAATGGTAAACTGCACATAATAATTTCTCTATATCTTATTTTAAAGATCCTCAGAAAGGAAAGGTGATTGGTTTTAATTAGATTCAAGAGACTACTTAATGCAATTTGAGAACCCTGTTACTTGATCTTCTGGAGGATGAGTGCTCGTCCCTCTGCCAAAGTGGCATCACAATCAATAAGAGTATGGCTTGTGAAAGGGTTGTTCCACTTCCAACCACTGTTTTTATTCCCAAAGGAAACTTCGGCCCCAAAGGAGGAACTATGGGAAAGATACCAGGAAGTGAAAACAGCTTTTTAAGCATGAGTGGCTTCCAACACCCAGCCTACGATTCCTCTGCTAGGGTAGCTAGGATCCAGCAATCCCCTAATTGTGTTCGAACAATGCTAGTTACAATTTTTATTTTTAAATCTTACATTCTCTTTCTTTGGATTTTAGAAGCTGTTTTTCTTAATTAGCAGGCAAACTTTTTGCAGACCAAGTGCTAATGAGAAAACTCTTGGAGCAATAAGTCTTGTGACTGAAAGCATGAAAAATACGCTAAGTATTTTTCTCCCCAGGATTAGTTATATATCTTATTAAACGTGATTTTGTCTTTGACAAGATAGGCGATATAGGTGGTTTTACATGCTAAATGAAGCCACATCCTCCTATTCTCCATGTTTTAAATCTGTCCTATTGCTAACTGTTTTACCTAATAAAGATTAAGTCTTTAAAATTATGCATAGTTCAATCATGGCCTTTATGGTTTCAGTCCCCATACAGTGTTTTCACAGATAAGTTGCACATGTTCATGAATGTTTGAGGTTTTCAGAGTGAAGACAGATTTCCACTTCAAAGAGTTATTTAACCAGACTTGTTATATGTACGATCCTGGAGAACAGTCTGAGAAACCCTTTCCAATTACAAATATTTGGCATTTTTATTTTACTGACTGTAAGTCATAGTATCATAGAATCACAAGGTTGGAAAAGACCTCTTGGATCATTGAGTCCAACCATTCCTGTCTGCCGGTAAACCATGTCCCTAAGCACTTCATCTTATAAATACGTCCAGGGATAGTGACTCAACCAACCCCCTGGGCAGCCTCTGCCAGTGCCCAGTGACCCTTTTCGTGAAAAATTTTTTCCTAATGTCCAGCCTGAACCTCCCCTGGCAGAGCTTGAGGTCATTGCCCCTTGTCCTGTCCCCTGTCACTTGGGAGAAGAGGCCAGCACCCTCCTCTCCACGACCTCCCCTCAGATAGTTGTAGAGAGCAAGGAGGTCTCCCCTCAGCCTCCTCTTCTCCAGGCTAAACAACCCCAGCTCTCTCAGCTGCTCTTTGTAAGGCCTGTTCTCCAGCCCCTTCACCAGCTTTGTTGCTCTTCTCTGGACTCACTCCAGAGCCTCAACCACACTCTTGTGGTGAGGAGCCCAGGACTGAACAAAGTATTCGGGGTGCAATCCCACCAGTGCTGAGTATAAGGGGAGAATAACCTCCTTGGACCTGCTGGTCATGCCGTTTCTTATACAAGCCAAGATACCATTGGCTTCTTGACCACCTGGGCACACTGCTGGCTCATGTTCTGTCGGCTGTCAACCAACACCCCCAGGTCCTTCTCCTCCAGGCAGCTTTCCAGCCAGACTTCTCCTGATCTGTAGCTCTGCACAGGGTTGTTGTGCCCGAAGTGCAGGACCCGGCATTTGGCCTTGTTAAACCTCATGTCCATAATATTTAGTTGGAAGTTCAGACCCTAAGAGATCTCTAGGTAATGTAATTTAAAGGAAGCTGTATTTAGACTGCTGGTTTTAGTTTAATCATAGCGTGGGATTTCTAAATCAGTGTTTGTTATCTTACTTGAATGCTTGTATTGCCACCTCCCACACACTAAAAACAACCCCCCCCCAAATGTCACTCATTTATAAAAATGTTGCATGCAAGAGTGATCCTGCATGTGTGTTCATTCACTTTATTTACTTTTCAAGGTGAAAATCCTTTGGCAGATGACCAAAGTAACCATGACATTAACTCAGTTGCTGGAGTACTGAAGCTCTATTTCCGAGGGCTGGAAAATCCTGTCTTTCCTAAGGAAAGATTTAATGATCTTATTTCTTGTATCAGTAAGTAGAAATCTGTTTCTTTCTCAATAGAATTTTACTTTCATTCATACAGTAGCATCCTGAAAAAAGAGGTAACTTCACAGATTATTCTGAGACTGGTTTTTTTGACATCTGTAAGAGTCTGGGTCAGTTATTAGTCATACTTGCAGCTGTGGTTGTTCCCTTTTTCCAGTGAGATTAATGTACAGTACAACTCTTTGTTTAACAGGGCAGAAATTGTATCTTTCAGTATGCAAGAGATAGTTAAATTTAAACACATTATTACTTTCCTCTGTGTACTCAGGCAGACAGAAGGGGGTGAAGTCATGACTGTGCAAACTAGAGTAAGTTACTTTCCACAAAGGTTTTCATGCCCCACAGCTTAGTGTCAGAGATGGTGAATAAGTAACTTAACTGCTCAGCATTGTGTGCTTCTGGACCTTTATTGTACTCAGCTTCACACCTCCAGTCCAGCTGGCAGGAAAACCCTTCGCTGCAGGAACAGGAGGGAGCAGCTGAGCACTCACTGTCTGCAGGAGACTTCGGTCTGCCTTCTAAGACACAAGCATGACCACACCGTAATGGGATGCCCAGGAGGAGCATTGCATGGATCTGTGCACTGCTGGTGTTTGTAGCCAGACACAGAGAGGCTGTAGTCATCTAGGACATTCTCTGTGGATGAGTGAGTAGCTCTGGAATGCACAAAACCTCCATCAGTTCACACATCCTTGCAGATGTTGAGAAGGGTGAGACCAAACCAACCACCTAGGCTTGCTGTTCCCTGTGGGTCCGTTAGAAGTAGTCAGAGGTACCAGCTTTGTGGAAGAATTTCCTCCTTTCAGCTCTTCCTTTGTAATTTGCCTGCTTCGGATGCAAGTGATGAAGCCCAATCCTTTGGAGATTTGGCTGTCTCCAAACTGTTATTTTGGGTAAGGCGTCTCAGCCCAGCAGTCAGAACCACAGATCGATGTCTTCGGTGTCCCGGGCTGAAAAGGACACGGGCTTTTCTGCTCCCTGCTGGGGCAAGCCAGTGCATGTGGTTTCCATCCCACATAGGGAGGGTTGCAGTAATCCAACCTGGAGGTTACAAATACCTGTATTGCCATCACCAGATCAATGTGCAGTATTGTGTGTTTTGCTTTTTGCAGGTGTTTTTGTAGTTGTTGCTATTTACAGACTCAGTGGTACTGGGGAGTTCTGAAGGACCACAAAACCACAGTTTAACAGTCTGTAATGGTTTTGAGTTAAAACTCTCCCCCAGACCACCACAGTAAATCGCAGCCACTCTCCCTTCCCCCCAGACCCTGCTGTACAAATCCAGGAGAAGGTAAGAGAGGCTGAGAATACAAAGAAAAACAAAACAGGCAAAGGCTAAGTGAATATATATAATGTATTAACACTAATATGTAACTAACATACTACATTGGTGGTTCAGTGGTAGAATTCTCTACTACATATACAATAATCGGAAAATAAGTGAACCCCCCCAGAAATAAACAGTGTTTCCCGGAGAGAAGATAGGGAGAAAATCCCTCCCCCTATCACAGAGAAAATTAACAATCCAGAAGACAGATTATTTTAAGCTAACAAGAGAAAATAAATCATTACGCTCCTCAGATAGCAGAATATGCCGCTCCAGTCTGGACAGAAAGAGCAGGGGAAGATGGCTCCCTCGGTCCCCGGAAAAGGAGGAGAGTCACCACCCCCACAATGCCCTTTTAGTTAATGTGAAGAAGTTGTGTGGGATACCTGGGAATTGTAGTTGTTTTTTTTTTCAGCCACAATCTGGCTGTTTTTTTTAAAAGGGCCAAAAAGAAAAATCAAACTATGACACAGTCCAATACCACACAATGGAGGATGCTGAGGGGGCCTTTGTCTCTTTAGGAAGCATAATCATGGTTCTGCCTGATTTCAGATTCAGCGGACTGTGGTGCACAGCCCAGAAAATGTCTGCGAGTCATAGAAATTGAAATCTAAAAAGAGATAATTTTGACTGAGTGTTTTTCTGCATGACAAGGATGATGGAACTTTACCTAATAATCTTGTGCTGATTTCCATAACTTCTGGGTGAATTAAAGCATGTCTGCTTGAAAAAATTATTGATTTAATGGCTTCAGTTGACAGAAAATCTACCATGTTCTTGGATAAGCTGTTCAAATGATTAATCACTTTCATCATTAGACATTTGTACTAGATTTCTTTTTCAAAATTTCTGCTTTCAGATTCTGCCCATTAGATCTCTTTATGACTTTATTATTTTGACTAAGCATTAAGAAAAATAGGAATGGTGGCTCTTGTATATTGAGATGTTATTGCACTCTGCTGTGTTGAAGAACTTTAAATAGAATTGTAAAATACCAAGAAAAAGTTACAGAGCTTACAGAGATGATACAAGTGAGGGCTTAGGAGATGCAAAAGTATTTGCCCAAAGCAACCTTTTAATTGTATTCCAAGAAGGGGAACTGGAATGATTTCAAAGAGTTTCTGTTCACCATTGACGCTTCTGGAGACAGGATAGGGAATTTGGAAGGAGAGGCAAAAGTTCAATGGACTAAGAATGTGTACAAGGCACCTGCACGGTAGGAGAAATTCACCAGCCTCTCAGAGCATCACTGTCTGAGAAGGATCCAATTCAGTCATGCCCAAATGATATTTTGTTATTAAGAACTTTAAAAAAATATGGGAAAGAATACTAGATCCCTATCATTAGTCCTCAGTTTCCTTAGAGGATGTCCAGCTATTGCATGTTCAATGTAGGAGGCAGCAAATTATTTTCTTGCAAAGGAATTAACAACTTTTATTATTAAATATTATCATTATTTAATGGAGAGCTGAAATCAGTATCAGCCAGTAGCCTGGAACAAAGGCATTGCTTTTCTCAGCCACATTTTCAAATGGGACAGTTACTGGGACAGAGCTGTTGCCATCTGATCCTGGTTTGGACTGGTTATTCTCTGAGACTGTCATAAGTCTTGATTATCATCTCTACAGCAGCTTGTCAAAATGATGTGTAATGACTGAGTAGTTTTGCGAGGTTTGATGCCTGCTGTTGCTGTTACAGAAGAAAGCAGAGGATATTCTTCCTGACAGTGTGTTGCAGAAGCCTCAGATCTGTTTCTGGCAAGTTCTAGAGGAAGCCGCGGGAGGATGATTTTGTTGTTGTTTGGTTTGGCTTCCACAAGGTTATCTTCAGGGGTGCTCTGAAGCGGCAGGGTAACACCTTCCTTCAGTGGAAGGAGAAGAAAGGAGTTTGGAACATGACAGGACAAAAGAGTTTTTTTCTCCTAGAGCACACTGGGGTGCATTTACTTAGTGTTGTCACAGTGGGAGTTTTGAACGGTGTAAGAAGAGAACAAAACAGCTCTTGTGCTTTGCACCCACAGCTAGCCCCAGAACAGCCTGCTGTGAACAGTGTGACTACATCTTCTGATTATCTGAGAAGCCTAAGATGGAGTGTTTTTACAGCTGTCTCTGCACTTCATTAAGTGGTCTGCTGCTTCCAGGGAATAAGATGCTTTTTGGTTTGTTATTGTTTTTTTTTAAAAAAAACCAAACAAGCGTTTCAGAATATACCACCTGTTACAGTTTACTTCAAATAGCACCTATGTGTCACGTACTATCAAAAATTCTCTGTCTCAGATGATTTCCATTGCTGCCTTTCAACCTTAATGCTTTGTATGCCTTGCAAAAAGGAAGGCAGACTAGGCAAGATTTTTCTCCCACGTTAGACTTTGAGTGAAGCTATCACTGTTAGATGTTTTTCTGTGCTCACTTGGCCTCACATATTAAGTGTATTGGTCTCCGTATGAAAGGGAGCAGGGCCAGACTCCTTTCCTCTGTGAGAAAACATTGCTGTAACTTCTTTAGATCGCATGTGGTATGTAAAGTCCAGAAAACTTTATTGTTTTTAATTAAGAGAGTTTAAACAGTCTTAATTCATGTTGTGTTCACTGTCTGATAAATAGTGAGGAAAAGAAAAAACATTAAGTTGTTTTCAAATAGCTTTTCAAGATAAATGTCAGTGTGGGTTTTTTATAATTGTTGGCAGAAATGGTTATAAAAGGGGGGAGGGAGAAAGCAAATTCATAAAGTTAATGTTCACATAAAACTGTAAAAGGGCAGAATTTTACATGGAAATGTAACATTGCCAGTGAAAAAAACCTTGAAACTGAAGTACTTAGTTATGGATGTCAAGCATAATTGAGGCTACAGCTGCAAAATGAACCTTTCCTCAGTACAGCCACTGAGGAATTCCTTTGCATTTATGCATATATTTCAAAATGAAATAGAGCATTGTGATTTAATGCTTTCCGTTTTGCAATCACAGTGGAAACAGTGCAAAATTACTGTGGCTTTTAGGGCAATTTATATTAATTAGACTCATGAGAACAATGTTACTCTGTTTGGGCTTATAAACTGTTTTAGATAAAATTTGGGCCAAATTATGAGTTCTTCAGAGCAAGCATGAAAGGTAGGACAGAACATAAGTAATCCATCTGATTATGAACCGTAATTTTGCATTCTCAGCAAAAGGATTAAGGGGGTGGAGGGGAGGAGAGTTGCACTGCACTTCTACCCTTTGTAGAAATAGTTTGAACCAAACACAAGTGAAATATTTGTAACGAGAGTTACATGGAGGCAGAATGTAGTGATGCTGGGCTTGGAGCTGGTCAGAATTCACCTTCACTGCTGAGGAGCTACAGTTCCTCTTCTGGTATGAGCTCTTACACATGTGAATTACAGTTCACTTTTACAGACATAGCTGTGCAGTGTGGCACCAGACACGTATCAGCTACCCAGACTCGTTACTTTTCATGCGGGTCATTATGATTATTCTTGGTTTCACTCGCCTTAAATTTCATAAACTAAGATGCCAGGATGGATGAAAACTTTCGTATTTTCCCTTCCTGCCAGCAGTGCCCATTTACCTAAAGGCATCAATGTTATGAAATGAAATGATGTTATTGCTTTTCCAGACTATTGCCCATTACTTAAAAAGTAAAGAATAGATATTCTGAATTGTCAACTCTTCCTGAAGAAGTTTCAACAAAATGACAACCGTTTCCTTCCTGAAATGACAGTGGAGACTGTTGTGTTTGTCTCCCTTTAAAGCTTTCTTTGATAGATGTGAAAGAGCTATAAGTGGCATTGCTGAGTTAGTATACATGTATCTTTGTGTTGGATTGGACTCATCTACCCAAGGGGAGAGAGGCACAAACTGTTAACTTCAGCAGTTATATATACTCATTTAGATTACTTGTCAGTTGCAAATTGACCAGAAAAATTACATCTGCAAGTGTAGCTTAATCCCATTTGATGTTCAGTGGGTGGGTAAAATACACATTTGGTATTCACACTGTTATTAGTAAGTGTTACACCAAGGGGAAGTACTGAGTGAGGGCCACATAGAGCTACCACATTGGATTTTATCAGAACTGGAGTCCTAAAGGAGAGGGGTACCTTTAATTACTATTGTTTGCTTTGTATCTCCCTTGTGCTACCCTTGCCTGCGAAATATGCTCAGCATGCACAGCACTGGCTGTTGGTGTTGGACAGTTCATTCATTTTTGACACTGGGTTTCTCCTTCCATGTGTTCTGATCAATAGTATCTTCCTTCTGCCAAATCTTTACAGTTCTTTAGTTACTACTGAGATTGGCCCCTGGAGGCTGTCTGGAAACAGGGTGGTAGAACATACACAATCCAAAGCTCATTTCTGAGCTCTGACTACTCCCAGGGTGAATCTTTGCCTTGTTAGATAACCGTATCTCACCACCAATGCAGGGGAGGACACGTGTAGGACCAAGACCAGCAAAAGTACAGTGCTGTTGTAGCATTTTTAACTAAACCAGGGTGATGAAGACATGTAGCTGGCTACTTGACCCAAAGTATTTCAGAACCACCAGCAGTTACCCTCTTGCAGAAGTGTTTTGTTCTCCATCACCAAAGCACCGCATTTATATATGTTAATATTTATTGCCCTTGACATGCTCTAGTACTTCAGGATTATTGCTTAATTAAGCTTCAGTTTACATCTTCTTAACATTATTTAGGATAAATATGTCTCTGTCTTCTTTTGTAATTTAGTTTTGGTTTATTTGTATTCGGGGGCTTGCGTTACTGTATTTTCTCCCCTTTTGGTTTCCTTTACTCTTCTGAGGCAGATTGTTCACTTTTTATCTGTTTCACTTTAGAGTCTGCCTTTGCAAAAACCTCACTGTGAGTCACCAAGTGATTTAAATGTGTTTTTTCTCATGGAAGAGAAAAGTAGACATTCATTGATTCTGTGTGTCTCTCTAGAACAGGTTCCAGTGTTCTTAGAGGCTGAAGTTCACACCTTTTAAGGCTTGAATAGCTAGGATTTATGCCTGTCTTACACTATTGAGAACTTGTCTTTAGCTTGTGGCTGACAAAGAGGCAGCTAGCTGATAAATAACTCTTTCATTTATGCAATGACATTAGTCTCAACTGGATTCATTCATCCAGTTCAAGGACAAGGCATATTTGCAGAGGAGGTCCACGGAAGATCAATAAATAAATATTTTCCAAGATCAGTGCAAGATTGCACTCCAGCAGATTTACTTTTGGAAGTTATGATCTGCCTCAAACAGGTTGGACAGATGTCACAGGTGATCGAGGTGAAATCAGAGGGTGAGGTTGTAGACTTAAATGACCTCTGAAGAATCCTCTGAGCTCTCTGGTTTTCTTTTTTTGTAGTAGTTGCTGGAGGTTCCTTAGATCCCAAGCACCTCTAATGCTTAGATGCCTAGATAATTTTATGGATTCACAGAAAACCAAGCTCCTTGTATTGTTAAGGTGCTTTGCTACGTTATTGTCTGATAAAAAAAGACATCGATAGTTCTGGGCACAGATGCCCAGTTGTTCCATAGAGTGCAGTAGTCATGAAGCCTCAGAATGTGGCATCTTCCCCTTCTCTTGTTTAACCCCACAAATGTCTCCCTGTGCACTGGACTGCACTGTAGTGCCACTCTGACAGGAGCACAGTGTTCCCACACCAAACTCCTTGTCTGACTGGAAGGAAACTCTTGTGCTTGACCCCTGTGACTGAGATGGATCTGGAAGGCAGGTGCATTAGTTTTGGTCTAGTCTGAGAACTGGGAACTTGAAAATAATAATTTCTGTTTGTGATATTTACCTGATGGTAGTCTTGATTTGTCTTTGATATTCATGTGTTCTTCACACAGATCTCCCCTCCCTCACTCCACAGTAAGAAAACATACATTAGCTCTCAGTGAGCTTGGCCTTGCCAGAGGCTTGTCCTGTTGCTTGCATTTGGGAATGTTAGTCTCATCATTAGCGTAATGAGCCACTCTTCAAATCCCCCAATTTCTGTTTCTGCTTGGCAGCTAATTGCATTACTAGGACAAGTCATGTAGTACCAAGACTTCAGTTTTCTTAGCTGATAAATGGTCAATTTCTGACTGAGGTAGGGCTGAGGTAGGGCTAATTACAGTTCTTGAAAATCAGTATAAAACAAGGGCGTCCAACAGAAGCAATGTGAGAGAGGAAATGCAACCAGCTTTTTGCAGTGTTGAGATTGCCAGTGGTTCCTTGCAGCACCAGCTTGTATCCTGGATGGCTGTTCTGCCCTAAGGCTCATTTCAGCAAAGCTGCTGGAGATGAAGTAATGCTTTCTCTTCCCTGGGAAGAAGCAGGGCTGCAAATTCTTCCTGTCTGGATGCAGAAAGATCATTCTCTATCCGCTCCTTCCTTCTTGCATCCCCAAACGTGCATTGCATACATGCCAGCAGCTATGAAATTTGGCTCCTCAATTAAAAGCAGCATGCAAATGCATAACATTATGACCTATCTCCTTTAAACCAAATCAATACTGAGAAAGAAAAACAAGCCTTCTGAAATAGCGTGGAAAGCCACAAATTTACTGCTTGGCAGTAGTTTGAGTTTTCAATAAAGGGGCTTTCATGGAAACTGGGACTGGGTTACCAGGAAAGTGTTGGAAATACACACACCTCATTCCAGCATGTATAGCTTATAACTGCTGCAGTATGGAGCTGACCTGCTAGTATTTAGTACTGATCACACTCGTAGTAGAGCAGCTGGAATAGTTTAACACGTGGCCATACAGCCATACTCTCTGTACCTACTCTGCCGTGTCCATGCTGCCTACTGGAACCGGTTCCTGGCTCATGCGTCCTGTGGAGCATGTCTAGGAACTGCTTGGAAGAGTTGTAGTTGGCACAGACCACAGGCATTTTGGAGTGTGTGATAGCTACTGTGCCCCATCCTGGTTTAGTTTGATAGTTTAGATGGAGCTATCCCATCCAGGTAGGCAACACACTGCTGGGAGGAACCACTGGACCCACCTGGGAGCCCAGCCAGTGCATTTCTCTGCAGTAATTTGAGTTCAGCAATAACTGAACCTGGTCCAGGGGCAGTTTCCAGAACTGACTGGGAGAGACAGATCTGCAGCACAAGGCATTAGCCAGGAAAGGCTTAAACACAGAAGGCAAAGTCCTGGTGCTGTGTCACAGCTTTCCTTCAGCTTCCCATATCCAGCACGTGGGTGAAAAGGCTGGAGAGAAGCTGTGCCACAGCACCACACACCAGTGCTGCTGAGGTGGGAATGTTGAAAGATGTAGCCAGAGCACCTTTAGGTCTTCTTCCTTCAGCCCCATGCTGTAGAAAATCCACCTGTGCACACACACAGAGGCTCAAAACCACTCAGACCTACAGCTCTCTGTACAGAGACTCAGACACAGGCTTGTCAGGGGGAAGGTCAGCTGAACTGGAGACTCAGAAGGCATCACTAGCTGTAATGGCAGCTGCTTTTGTTGGAAGATCAGGAACTGAGGATACAGTCAGGCTCCTTCCACTTAGTTTTGGATAATTGTTTAGTTTAGGTGGAGAAAGGTCTTGCACTAAAAATTATGTTGTGTTCTGTGCAAATAGCAGCGTGGCACTACAGTGTAATGGGGAGGGTATGTAGCACTGGCATCTCCAAGGTGCGGTTTGCACTGGAAAGGGAGAGGGGAGTTGTGGTTACTCTGCAGATCTTCACTGTGCATGAAGCTCTCGGACTTAGCACATCCCTGCCATGATTGTTAACCAGTGACCAGGAATATTTCTTGATTCATGCAGTCCAGGTTTAACAGAAGCATAAAAATAAGTTTGAAGTCCCCTACTCCCCTAGAGAAAGTGTAAAGTCTTGAACTGATTTTCAGTTAGAGTTAGGGTTCAGTGTGACTCATTGGGTTATATATTATACAACTTGTCAGCAGTCTTTTTTCTACCCGCTCTGCAGCAGTCAGTGCAATCTCTCCGCAGACACCGTTCTAGCCTTCAGTTGCTTGGCTAGGGAGTAGGATTTTACCTCCTGCAGGAGTTTCATTTTTTTACTCCCATGGTGATTACCACAATCTAAATGGGCTTCATGCAAGCAGTGATGGGCTGTTCTGCTTCTGCAGAAACTCCCAAGGAGCCAAGCTTCACTCCATACCAAAATCTTTTGTTCCTCAACACATTAGTGGTGCTGAGCCAGTGGGATCCCCCCAAAATGCAGGTGTGGGAACAGGTTTTCCCCCTTAGTTTACTAACCGTGGCATTTCGCAGTGAAGTAAACAGAAGTCTCATGGCCAACATGCTCTGCTTGTGCTTGGTTCTTGGTGCCAGAGTACTAACCATTAGGCACCAGTTGTTGATCATAGAAATGTATGTCAGTATGTTTTGTGTCTACAAATAAATGCTGATTGGTAGAAATAGCCATACCAAAGAGCACAAATAAACTCCAGGAACTCTGTTTACAGTTAGTGTGGTTTTATGTCAGTAATTACTTTAAATGTGTGCTGCTAAATATCACATTTTGTGGTACAAATGGCTTTTCAGCTGTTGGAATCAGCTCCTGTTTCTCATTTCCAAATTTTTGTCTATCCATTTCAGTGCCACTGGACAGTATTTCTCATGTAGTCTGCTAAGATTTCCCCTAGATGTTTTTAATCGCAGCGTCCTTTCTTGGTCAACATAAAAAACATTACCAAAATCTTAGGTTGTTTCTGATAGTGTCTTTTATACAGAAAACACATTGAATAAAAAATCGAGATATTACTTGTTTTGAAAAACAATTTATCCTTTTATCCCATCACTACCCCACATAATCTTTCTGACCAATATAGAAGATAATGCATCCTGTTGTAAGACATTAGGAACTGATGCTTTTATTAAACTGACCTTGTTTCTTCCTCTTCAGAAGAATTTTGGTGCTATAAAATCATTTGGGAAAATACATGCTATCTTTGTGTTTGTTGCTTACCCATTATAAAACATAAGACCTTTCCTACTTTTTTGCCATTAGGAGTGTTATAGCTGGACATATGATGAGAATACTCATTAGAGAAGCTTAGTGATTGGAATATAATATCTGAAATGAACTTTCAAGTAAAGAGAATGAATCTGAATTTGAAACTGATGGCAAATCTCTCTCCTTGCTTCCTTGGATTTATGTACTGATATTCTGGTTTTGTGAGCTGTCTAGCTCAGCAGGTGGCACAGGGTTTGACCTTGGGAGATTCATGACTTCTTATGTTTAAAGATGTTACTTTAAAACTGTGTGGGTTTAATGAGAGGGAGCAGGACTGTTAGATCTTGGTTTTGTAATAGGCCAAAATGAGAAGATACGAGTTAGAGACATGTGGTGGTGAGGAGTCAAAGTGTATTGAACTGACTGAGCGCTACTCTAGACCATCATATGAATGGGAATTTAAAATACTTCCATTTGTTTGCAGGAATAGACAATCTCTATGAGAGGGCTCTTCACATCCGGAAACTCCTCCTTACTTTGCCCAGGTCCGTTCTTATAGTGATGAGATACCTCTTCGCCTTCCTCAACCAGTAAGTGCTTTATGATTCCCCTTCCTCTGCTGGTATTGGAGTTCTTTGTGTTTACTCATATTCTATGTAGAATTTACACTTTAGCTCCATTTAACACAAAAGATGAGTTTATTGGCAGTGAAAATAGAAGGAAAACACCGGTTTTCATTCGAAGTAAAATTCCGCTTGTCAGAACTGAGCAAGGTTGTAATAAGGCAGATTAAAGTGTTGTCTATTAGAGAGTGCAGGCTACAGCCTTAAAACTGTTTGCAAAATAAGCTGATAAGAAAAAAAAAACAAATAAAAACTGTAATTACATTAAAAATAATTTGTCATTTAAAAGTAGAAGATTTTTTTCCATATCTCAAGCTAGTTTTGATCTCATGATAGGAAAAATAAACAGTATGTAGAAGCAGCATGGGCACTATAAGCTACCTTGTAGTGCCTTCACAGTCCTTCACAGCCCTTGCTGGTTTTGCTGACCCCAGTATTTTCAGTGCCAGTTTTGCTTCTTGTGCACTTCACGCTGATTCTGGCTTTTCTTTTTCTTCTGCCATATTGTCTACTTCCTGATATATCTGTTTTCGTATTTCCTGTTTCCTCTTTTTTTTCCTGAGTTTGTCCTCTGCTGATTCAGTGTTTGTGACTTTCCTCATTTCATCCGTATGTCCGTTCGTATAGAAACAGGCTCTTTGCAGCCAGGTTATGCGTGCATGCCTGTATTCTCAGCTGTTCCTGTTTCCTTCCTTCTAGTAATTTCTGAACCATTTTCAAGCAATATTTAAAAGCGAGGCTGGGATCTAAAGTTTGTTGAAATAACCATTCATTGAAAACATTAATTCATCCTGCTAGTGACACTGTGTAAATATGTCACAGACTTACATCACAGCTTCTCTTCTACTTAGACATGTGGATTGGCCGGAGTTATAAAAGGTTGTACTGGTTACATGGTTACGTTAGCTGCATCTGTTCTCTCCACAGGAATGCAGTTCAGAGAGCAGGCTAAATCTCATATGCCTCCAAACTGCTCCTGTGCATCCACAGGAAAAACATTGCCTTAGTTTGATTTCTGAGAACCCAGTTTTGTTTTTTTGCATATGCAGTTAGGCCTCCTTGGCCCCATGAAGTCATCAGACCTCATGGCTTGACCTCATCTGGTCTAGCATCCTGCTCAAAGCTTCTGAAATTAGATCAAGTCGCTCAAGGTTGCCTTTTGACTTCATGAGCACCAAGAGGAAGGAGAATAATAAATTCCCCTGATCTCTTGGCTTTGTTCTTCCTAATACAGACACATAGCTAACTAGCCTTCATTGCTGGAATGAATCACACCCAACTTCTTGTCCAAGAAATGCTTTTCCCAGTGCTTTTCTTTGAGAGCAGATACCTAACAGTCTGCTTCAGACTGTAACAATACATTGGTAACAAATCATGGCATAAGAAAGAGGAGAGCTTGATTGATTTTACAAGCTCATTATGAAGGGAGTCATTTTTTGCCTCTTCAGTTTGTACTTTGTACACTCTAAAATTTCTTTTCTAAAGGGAATATGATGCGATATTTAAGCACAACCTGACAGACTTAATTCATATGCTGCTTCAGAGTGCAGAGCAACACTGAGGTAAAGTGTATGCTAGTGTTTCAGGTTCTGTTTGACTCGCCCTGCAAAGGACGACTCAAAAGCCAGCATTTCTGCTAGGAATGCCAATGCTTTTAAACAATGGAATAAAGTGTAACTTTTTATTTAAAAACAAATTTGAAAACTAGTAGTGTTGAATTTTCTGGAGGAAAGGAGACCTGCAAAAGTGGGTTAGTAAGAACAATCAAGATGTTTTGTTTGGTTGCTTCCAAAATCAAACACCTGTGGGGTCTGTGGCAAAAGGCAGGGTGCTCAGGGATTTTAGGTTGCATGGGAAAACCAGAAAGGAGAAGTCACAAGAGCCTTTGCAAGATCCGCGAACTTAGCCACCTCCAGAAAACAATTCAATCTGCCTGTTATATATCTGGTTGATGAAAGAGATGCATCAGGGTCTGATCAGGAATGATAAGCATGATCCACTGTGAATCCAGTTAACTTGGGCCTCCAAGGATAAGCACTGATGAGATAGAAGCAGCAGCAGTTGCTGCATTTTCCATTAGCCCATGAAGTCAGTGTACACTAAGCACAATAGTGTAGGAACATGTACATCTACCTACATGTGTATATATATATATCTATCCCGTAAACTCACTTTAGAATGTGTGTAGCCTATTGAAGAAGTCCCTTTTTTTATTAGTTGCTGTGTGTGGAATTGAAAGTCAAGGAATTCTCTAAGTTGCGATGGAAAATAAAGTTTCTTCAGCTTTCAGAATAAGGTTAGTTGCAGTGGAAAAGTCAATTCTTCTTGGTTTTTCTGTTATAAACAGCCTTTCACAGTACAGTGATGAAAACATGATGGATCCATACAACCTGGCTATTTGTTTTGGACCAACCCTGATGCCTGTTCCAGACATACAAGACCAAGTGTCTTGTCAGGCACACGTGAATGAGATAATCAAAACCATCATCATCCATCATGAGGCTATTTTTCCAGATGTTAAAGAACTTGATGGCCCAGTGTATGAGAAGTGCATGGCTGGAGATGAGTACTGGTAAGTCAGAATATTGCCCTGCTGTCTTCTTAACAAAATCATTAAGCTGGTTGTCTGGATAACTCCTGTGATACAAAATTACTTTCACATACGATAGTGAGTATGAAGATAAATGAGAGCATTTATGTTCACATAGGACAGCATTAGCTATAAAAAAAAAAGCATGAAACAAAGGCAGTTATGGTAAGGTTTCCTTACAACATTTTGTGGAGAAAGCTACCCTTAAGTTCATCCAGACATGGCCAGAATTCCAGGTATATTGATCAGAGCATGCAGCCAGGTACACAAACTAGCTTTCTGGCTGTGAACCACCTTAACAATTTTCAGCTTATGATGCCTTCTCCCTGCTTCTTTCCTCTATTAGCAACACACACACATGCAGTTTTTATAAATGAAAAGATTCAAAGGCTCTGGAAATTTCGTAATAACTGAAGATGTTTGAAGGAGAGTTGTGTAGACTTCCAATAATTGTGTATTCATAGTATGTTATGAGAATCATGTTGCGCATAACTTTATAAAATCATAAGAATAATTTTAAATAATCACATGAGGGTGGAGTATTTTTTATATGTGTCAAAGACATCAGTTACCCTCAGTGGACTAGAAAAGAAAGGGACTGGAGTTTAATGCCCTCTAAAGCAACCTTCTCATGCTGTGGTTTCTCTCTCTGCTTGACCTTTTGTTTCCCTTCAGTGACAGCCCATACAGCGAACATGGTACATTGGAGGAAGTGGACCAGGATGCTAGTACAGAGCCCCATACCAGTGAGGATGGTATGTCTGCTACATTACTGTGCCTCTGATACGAATAAGATAGGTCTTTCATACGTCTTCCTTTCCTAATTGTCTTATTAGAAAGAAAAGGATTTCAGTCCTGCTGTTCTGTAGCAAAGCTGGCATCCTTAATCTCTGTTTCTGTGCTTTTTGCACAGAATTCATCTGTGTTTGACCAGCTGTTTCCTTGTTCTCTCCTCATTTGTCCAGTCATAGGAAGGGCAAGAGAGAAACTCTTTTGGTCAGCGCTTATTGTTTTCTGATATAATGTTACATTTCTAGTGACTCTCCATCTTATGTCTTCAAAAGCTAAACTTATCGAAAGTGTATCTTAAAGTATTTCAACTAAGGGATATTTGCTGTTCAGTGGGCTCTATTTTGACATGAATTTAAAAACTGTTCCGTCTAAAGGATTTATAACTACTGAAAAACATGTATAGCCCCCACAGCGAAACTTCTGAACAATAGTCATTTGCTATAAATATTAATCACATATACTCTGACAGTTTTGGATATAATAGATACCCATGAAAAGTTTGATGTATCTCTGTTACGTCAGTTCTTTTTAGCCAGGTTTCCCTAAAGGTATATTTGACTGGGACATATTTCAGTTAGACCAACCTTCAGATGTCCCTCTCAGTAACTTCTGCCCAGTTTCAAGCAAATGTAAGAGATGGAAACGGGGGTAAGAAATGTTAAGTAACTATTTTCCTGGTAATTAGTAGCCAGTTAGTGGTGAAGGATTCAGAATAACACTCCCTGTAGAGAAAAGCCGCAATGTGAGCTCACTGCAGATCTGGCCAGCGGGCAACCCAGACAGAGC
This sequence comes from Piaya cayana, assembly GCA_013389865.1. NCBI lineage: Eukaryota > Metazoa > Chordata > Aves > Cuculiformes > Coccyzidae > Piaya > Piaya cayana. The sequence continues at coordinate 265,394 of WAAB01018490.1, read as the reverse complement.
AACCAGTGCACGTGCACTTAGCACCAGCAGAAACAAAAGCTGCTCATTGTCTGCCTCAGAGGATTTGGGGAAGGAGGAAGAGGAAGAGACAGAGCTGGGAAAAGGGAGGAAAAGACCTACAGCTGAAAATGAATATATATTTTTTAAAGGATGTCATAAGGGATGCTGGTTAGGATCTGGGACAATTGCCATAGGAAAGAGGAACAGGAAAGTGTATCTATAGGAAACCTGGCTACTGGTCCACTTGCACACAGAATAATATAAACAACAGTTCCACTCTAGCTGTACCCGTCTGCTTTGTCACGTAGACAGGCAGTCAGTGACAGATTGCCTGTCTCTCCCCATGTGCTGCAGTGAGGAGGGGCAGGCAGAGTCTGTCAGTGCAACTGTTTGGAGAGGATGGACAGAAAACTGAGCATAGGAGAGAAGTCAATGTTAAATCTTCTGCCTAGGGTGTATACGTAGGCCTGCACCTACAGCAGGGAATACTGACAGTTTTGCAAGACAGCCTGTACATGAGTTCCTCTTGACCAACTCTGTAGATCTAAAGCCACTGTCTTTCTACAACATGGCTTTGCTAAATGGTGTAAATAAACTCATTATTGTATTTACTTTACCGAGACAGTATAGCTATACTTTATAAGAGCTCTTTCTTCCACTGGGGGTGGAAGCTGAAGCAAGAGTGGAAGCTGAAGAAGTCTGTCCGTCTGTCTCTCATTTAGAGCACAGGTGAAGTAATGAAATGCTGGTGACACACCAGTTTGATGTATTTAGGGCAACTTTGAGGTCCTGTGACCAAACTGAGAGATAAAGGCCTGAGTGGACATGGAAAAGAAGTGCAACTTTTCAGCTGCAGTCAAAAGCAGTTACTTGAAAACCATGCCGATGCAGGATCCAGAGGAGCAGGACTATGGCATCGAATAGTGCATCACCTGTGCCTCAGTAATCCTAGACTCTGCCCCACAACTCTGTTGTTACAATAGTAGTTTTACATTCCTGTTGTGGTGCTGCCTGTTTTACAGCTGTGTCATAGGTGGAGGCAAACGCTGAGGAGTAGAGGTGTCAAGAGGACAGGGTTCTTTTAAAAGATTTAACTACTCAAGACATGACTTTTTGTTCACCAGATCAGCCAGCAATTTAATTCTAGTTGCCCTGCTACCACTTTTTTATTAATTCAGTGCTGAAAGAAAGCAGACATTTGTGTATTTGTTAGCACAAAAATATTTATAATCTAGGGAAATACTGCTCCAAAGATAGAGATTAGCAAGGCTGGATTGCATAAAGAACAGTGTTAGCCTTTAGTTCCTAGCCTGCAAGCTCTAACCTATTTATCTCCATATATACAGCTTTCCATTGTAACAGCATATTTTTCTAATACAAGTTGCAGGCCTTAAATTAAATGCATTCAGCATCTCTCTGCCTATACATTCACGTGTTTGCCCTTTGGACAATTCCTTTGATGAAATATTCTTGGTACTAAATATGAGAGTGGGTGAGAATTTTTCAGTTTGCACATTGAACCTCATGAAAGTCAGTGATTGATCTGTGGTGGACAAAAAAAGAGTTTCCACTGAAGACTCTGGAGTACTTTGGAGGTTTAATGTGATTGATTCATTGATTATAAGCTAGATGTGTCACCAACAGCTGTGTGTGGAGAGAAACAGAGGCACAGCATGGTTGCTGTATTGATCAGACACGTGATACTTATGTATCTCCCTGTGTAAGAGATGGAAGAAGCAGATGCTATAAACATAATTTTATTTGAATGTTGCAAATCTGGTTTGTGTTATGCTAAAATCTTGTATACATACACAGGACCGAGAAGCTAATTCCGTAGGAATTACATAGTTATTGAAAAGTAATCCAGAGGCTGTGATAAAAAGCTAAAGGATTTGTTCTTCTACTTCAGTTATTGTTGTTGCAAGAATTACTTGCTGTATAAAGTTAAACTACAAGTGAATCTCTCTGTGCCTACTAGAATAAACCCATCTGTAGTGGATGGCTCAGTAGCATTAGGAATGTTTAATTACTGTGTAGAAAACAATGAAACTTCTTAAAAATTAACAAACAAATGATGTCTGCAGAGTAAAATCTGGAAACTTGGACATAAGAAGGCTGGAAATTATAATTGAGCATATAAATATTTTATAAGTGGTTAATTTTAAGCATATAAATTACCTTCTTTTCCCCAGGTTACTAACGTTCATATATTTCTGTTGATCACTGGAAAGGGAAGAGGAAAGGAGAAGGAGATGCATTTTACTGTAGTGTTTTCAGTCTTTTTTAAATGTGCGGTCTTTTAAAATGTGTTAGGGAAAACACATAAGTTTTTCTTTCTCCTAAATCTAGAAATGGAATTTAATTTGTGAAGTTAGGAACATTTGTACTCAAGCTGAAGCGCAAAAATATGTGCTTGTAATTTTGCCGCAGGAAAACCTCTACCTGAAAGTGCCTCTGTAGTAACGATCCAAAAGATATTGTTCATGTTTTGCTCAAGCAGCTTTTAGCGTATTTCCTTTACACCTTTAATTTGCTGAGGGTTTTTTATTCTTGTTGGAGGCATAAGGGAAAGGGTGACTGGGTTTGTTTTCAAAGGAAGTAAGAGAAAATTTCCTGAGGAAGTTAAACAGATGAGTTTCTCCTGGGAAAACATACATACAATTAATATGCTGTTCATAGGTACCTCATAAACATAGGGCAAAAATTGAGGTGATAGTTCTACTAGAAACAAAAACTATGTGGACAGGTATGCCTGTAAGTTATTATTGTATCCCCAACACAGTAATTTTCCTGCTTTTCTGTAGTGCATGCTGTGATCAACAGTTTGCCAAATTCTGTTGTCAATGCCTTGCAACATTTCTTTGCTTTTGCTGTTTCCCAGTCTGTTGAGAACAGTCTGAGAACTGCTCTCCTGAGGAAAGGACTTTGAAATTGCAAAGCTGCTGTTCTCTGGTGGGGTGCAGATAAACACACCAGGGGAGAGCATCTTCCCAGGGAGTTCAAGAACATACACTGTTCCCAACAGCCAGGGTACATCTAGGAGAACCGAAGAGCAGAGCAACAACCCGCTAGAAAAAGTACAGGAGATGGTCTCTCTTTTCCTTAGCTCCATGTGCCCTGAGACGCAGAGGGCAGTGCCATCCCCTCTGTAGGGAAGTCAGTACTACATCTGGCACTCCAATCCCAAAACTAAAATTAGCGTTTATGTTTCCTGTGTCCTTTCTGCTCTCCCAAGCTGTTAAATCTGGACAGCTCTACTTGGCATCAAACATTGATTTTTAAGCACACAGCAACATAACGTGTCATTGAACAATGGCAGTAATCATAACAAACTTCAGGGGTCATAAGTAAAAAAGTGAGAACAGAGCTGGATGATTAACAGAGTCCCTAAAGCTTTTCCCACAATTCTTCACTTTGTCCTAATTTTTCACTTCCATATCATTGCCTGAGTCACTAGAGATGATAGCTAGTGAGATCATATATGTCATCAAATACTCCTTGTGAAAGTAGGTGAATGCCCCCAGGTATGGACAGAGCAGTGCAATTACATTTCCCTCCAAGCTGTCAATTTTACTGTTAGACATTCAGTACCACACAGAATTTGAGTTACAGATCCCAACTGTAGCTTTCATCGCCTTTGCTTTTCTGGAAATGCTTCTTTGTCATTCAGTAACCTTGATATTAAATGGCTTAGCTTTTCAAAATGCATTTATTTCTAGGAGTAACTGTCATGGTTTTAACTATTAAGGCCTGACCTGTAACAAAGTGAACTACTATTTAAGTACAGTCTCAGTATTGTTTGCTGTAGGAAAGTTCTCTCCATGTAAAATCAACATTCAAGGAAAGAAAATGCCCCTTTCAAAACAGTAAAACCTGTCTGAACTCAGTTTTGATTTTATTAGGAAAACTGTACAAGATCTGCTGTGTGCTTCTCCCTGAGGAGGTGGGATTTGTTTCCTAGACAATCTAACGAGCATATCTCAAAAGTCACATCCATTATGGGCACATTACCAATTCACACAGCTGGTTCCAGTGGGACAGCTTCCTTCAGACCCTTGTAAATGCATTTGAGTCTTGTGAGTGATGGAAGGATACAAGAAACAGATTCCTACCGTGCACCATATTTAGATTAGTTTAAATCCACTGAGGGAGATAGAAGTATTTCTAGTTTAGTCCATTAATTTGTAAATAAAAGGCCTGTATACTCAAATGTGGGATACTGTATGGCACATTGAAATTAGCAGAGAAACGGGAAATCCCATAGCTAATCAGTATAGGGATTTATCGGTCAGTGTGGTACTCAAGACCATTGTCTGTTAACTTCAGAGAACGTCAGAGGAAAATATAGACAGAAAATGTGGGATTTTCTTACTTACTGTGAAGGTTTATTTGTTTGGCTGGGGGTGTTTTTGCATTTTAAAGTGTTATCTGTTAGCGAGCAACTGGCTTACTGAAACCTGGGAGATTTTGCTTCTGAATGTTTAACCTGCTCTTCCATAACCCATAATTTACCTGCAATCTGAGGACAGCGTGCTCATACAATCGAACGCTCCTTTTCAATCCTACCTGATCCCAGTAACACCTTTTTACAATAAATTACACAAGCAACATGCATGATATGTGTAAAAGCAGGGTTCTTTTGCCAGTGTTACATTGCTGCCGTTTGATTTAATGTTGCCCTCTTAAACGTGACACAAGTTAAACAGTCATGTTTCATTTTATTTCTTTTCATTTGGCAGTAGTGTCTTTCCATGCCTATTGTCACATCTGTACTTTCTGTTAGAGAGATACTGTAGGTGGAGGATCTAGAAACGAAAACAAGATTGTATATTAGAATGTATCACAGATATACAGACCAGCACAAAAGCTTTCCCAGTTTTCAAGAATGTTTCTTCTTATGTCAACTTCTTATTTTCTTTGCTTAAAAACATAAAACCAAGAAATCTATTGCCCAACACACCCACCAGGGAATGCCTGCCAGAGTCCCATGCAGTAGTGATGCATTATCTGGAATTAATACTGTAATTCCTGTTTTCTTATTTGTGTTTATATAATGAAAGTAATTTCTGCCAGCGTATACTACTTTTGTGTTTGTACTAGTGAGTTCCCCGTGCCTCTCTATGCCATCTCTGGGAAGTTTCTGAGTATGTCAGTCCTGAACACCCCACGGTTTTGTCACTGATGGGAGCTTTTAGCATGACTACAGAAGCAGCAAACCACAAGGCAGACGCCTGCAGGCTGGGCAAGTTATTAAAAAAACCCACCAGCTACAAACTATAACCTCAATAAAGGTGCTATCATCATGTTTTCATGCTGCAGGATGAAGTTAATTTTAAAAAGACATTCCTGCGCAAAATGTTGTCGTAGAGGGACAGTGGCTTTTATTACCAGTCTAGTTCTTTGGGGAATTACAACCTCAGCGATTTTAATTTGCACCAGACAGAAAGTTGCTATGCTAGTCATTAGCCCAGATGTTAATTTCCATCTAAATGTTGCATTAATTATGTAAGGAAATTTGTCATTTCAGGGACTCCAAGTTACTGGAGTCAACAAAGCATGTGATTTTGAAACCTGTATTTTGCAGGTTTTTTCTTTATGTTTTGGGACTGTGACGATAAATTTTAATCTGTTTGAGCTCAGGTGCTTTTGCTTTTGTGCAGAAGAAAGCAGAGGTTGTTAAAATCACAGCTGCTTCACTGATGTCCAGGCACAGCTCTGAAGAAACCTGGAGGCAGAAATTCAGCAGGGCCCCTTCCCTGACATTAGTGGGTTTCCAACCCAAGCACAGGTTACAGGATGGAGTCTTGTTACCAGCGGAAGGCACACTGGTGGAATGTTGCTGTAACAAATGTTTGACTTCAGAAAATACCAGCTTCCCCTGCAGACCTCATGTGGAGTTTGACTGTGGGGCACCCAGCGTGAGAAGGATATGGATCTGTTAGAGCAGGTCCACAGGAGGCCACGAAGATGATCAGAGGGCTGGAGCACCTCTGCTAAGAGGACAGGCTGAGAAAGTTGGGGTTGTTCAGCCTGGAGAAGTGAAGTCTCCGGGAACACCTTACATCAGCTTTCCAGTATCTAAAGGGAGCCTACAGAAAAGCTGGCAAGAGACTTTTTACAAGAGCATGTAGTGGCAGGACAAGGAGGAACGACTTTAAACTGAAGGAAGGTAGATTTAGATTAGAAATAAGGAAGAAATTCTTCACTATGAGGGTATTTGTCCCATTCCTGGAAGTGTTCAAAGCCAGGCTGGATGAGGCTTTGAGCAACCTGATCTAGTGGGAGGTGTCCCTGCCCATGGCAGAGGTGTTGGAACTGGATGATTTTTAAGGTCCCTTCCAACACAAACCATTCTGTGATTCTGTGCTGGAGCAGGCAGAGCTGCCTTAGTCAACTTCAGGCCACACAGGGATTTCCTTTGCAGAGGAGTCATCCTTAGGCAGTCTGGAGCCATCTGTTTCACTCAAAAAGGGTGTTAAGGAAGCAGATTAAAGCTTGAGGTTTTGATATTGCATAAGACACTGGGATTTCTCTAGGCCTGCACAATTGTCACGTAAAAGACAGAAATGTCATAGCCTGGTTAGGCAGAGCATCCCTGCTCATGCACAGCGGAATCCTGTCTTCCTTCCTTCCCACTGAAAATATTAAAGGCACTTGTTTAATTGTCCTTTATCACACTGCTTTCTCAGACCTCTGATTATTCATCTGGGTTTGTTCCTCTTGTTTTTGGAGGTCTTCATTGCCTCCATTTTCCCTCACCAGCCTTGAAGTAACCCTTGCGGCCACAGGCAGAGGCCTCTCTGCCAGCAGCAGCTATTGTAACATTTGACTGTGCTGTTAGGTTTTCTGCAGCTTGTGAAGCAGCCTAGATGTTTCACACTTGGGGTGCAGACTGATTATGTTTCTTTTTAAGGGACATGCTATAACTACAGCCTGAAGTCTGCCCTAGCTGACCTGATTTCTGTCAGCTCTGCTCAGTAAGAATGAGCACAGAGAAAATGCAATCAGTGGGTTTTATAAAATCAAAATGGGCAGATAAGCTGGTGTAGAATCTGAAATCTATTCTTCTTCCCTCCCTATACAGAGTGTGAGCCCATAGAAGCTATAGCAAAGTTTGACTACGTTGGAAGATCTGCACGAGAACTCTCTTTCAAGAAAGGAGCTTCCCTTCTGCTCTATCACCGAGCATCTGAAGACTGGTGGGAAGGACGACACAATGGAATTGATGGCCTTGTCCCTCACCAGTACATAGTGGTGCAAGACATGTAAGCAGTGTCTAGTGTGACTAGGTTCTTGGTGGGTTGTAAAAATGTGCTGAAGCAACTAACAAAGTGTTTTCCAAATGGTACCGTGGTTTAAAAGCCCAAGGTAGATTAAACATTAGCCTTCTATGCAGGATGCCTCTGTCTTCATTGGCTTGGATCAACACCTCTTAATCAGAAGCTTCTACTATGCTAAGTTACTTTGTTTATGGATATGTTCCCAGTACATTAAGAGATGGATGATGCTGCACCTATTTTAATTTGACTGCCTCTTTGTAGCAATCGCTGACATTTAACTTCAGAACAGCAAGAGCTGGAGAAACGCAGCCCTGAACTCTTTTACGGTATTAAGCCTGTGCTCTGCCAAGGAAGAAAAAGTTACTGTTTACAGAAAGGTTAGAGTCAAAGTGTAGAGAGCTCAGTAAACGGAAGGATTATAAGCAATTTTTGGAGCTATGAGGGGCTGTAGTGCATTATAACATGTCTGCTTTTCTTAAGAGGATTAAAATCTGGGAGCACCAAGATGCTGTCCGTCACACTTAATTCACTGAATTCTCATGTAGCTCTGTGTGTGTTCTGTTCAGGGATGATACTTTCTCAGATACACTGAGCCAAAAAGCAGACAGTGAGGCCAGCAGCGGACCCATAACTGAGGACAAGTCATCATCAAAGGACATGAACTCTCCCACGGACCGTCACTCTGACTCGTATTTAGGAAGGTAAGCTTGGGCGTAACATGTTTTCAGTAGTACTGCTCACAGCTTGGGTAACACAGCAATTCTCCACGTGCTTATGGTGGGTCACTACATCTTGTCCTATAACTGCTTCTTTGTCGGTGCAGGCAAAGAAAGAGATCAGAACCTCCACCTCCTCTAAGACGCCCCGGCAGGAGCAGTGATGGTCACTGCCCAGTACACCCACCTCACCCTCTTTCCAACTCATCCTTGGAGCTAGGTTCCCCTAACCTGGCAACTCACTGCAGTCCCAGAGCCCTTCTTCAAAATCGCAGCCTCAATGCTGACAGCCCTGAAAGAAGACGTAGACCTGGACATGGCAGTCTCACTAACATCAGCAGGCATGATTCTCTAAAGAAGATCGATAGCCCTCCAATTAGAAGATCTACATCGTCTGGTCAGTACACAGGTTTCAATGACCATAAACCGCTGGACCCAGAGTCCATAGCTCAGGTTTGTGTCTTTTTTATTTTATATCACTCTGATTTTCTGAGGGGCAAGTCTCAGTGAATAGCATAGTGCAGACCTCATACACCAGTAGGAGTATCTGTGCTGGAGAACATCCCACTTAGCTTTTTACACAGTCTGTGAAATAAGGTGCATTAAAGGAACCTGGATAGGAGAAGCACAAGGGGGAACAACCATTGTAGTAGCAATAATAAGAAATTATTCCTTCTTACACCATAAGGAAATTGCCTCTGCCACCCAGAATGGTAGGATAGTTTATGTTTACAACAGCTACATAAACGCGTGTGCTGTGATGAAGGCTGGCCTATTCTAACTTGTGTGTAATTAGTGTTCAATTATGTATTACGCCTATCAGAACAGTGCTGTGACTGGCTAGTCACAGATTCATAGCACAGGTTTACATTCCAGGGTCTTGTGGATTTTACCTGGTTTTCATATAGTTCATATTATACATTGATTTGATGGTTGTAGTTGCGCCTAAGAACATGATGTATGAGACGTAACTAAATCATGGGCCATCGTGTCTCTGTGCGGGCACTCGCCAGTCTCATTCGTGGCAGTGAAGAGGCGAGAAGGATGGAATAGGCAGCACCCCAATCTTCAAATTTCTCTGTTGTACAGAGCTGGTAACAGCTCTTGAGCAAACATAGCTAGCTGCTGTTTTCAGAACTCGTGTTCTGTCTAGGTAGTGTGACATGATTGCTAGGGACACCCTGAGGGTACAATATGATTGCAAACACATTCTACAATAACACTGGCACTCGTGTTTTAAAATTTAATGTAAAGGTGGTGCTTTCTTTCAGACTCTGCTTCCAACAAGGGATAGATGGGACTGTCATGCTTGGGTCAGAAAGCTGAACTATGTATCAGAGAGTTAGAAAGCGTAAATGTTTTTATTGTTTTATTTTACTCTTAAGTTGTTTATTTGCTGTCCTGGAACCACACACAGTGCTGTTTGGTTTAAGCTGAGTTTGTTTGATCCATAGCCTAGTGATCACTTGGCAGTGAGAGAACCCAGACTTTGATTAAACTGCATGAAAGTTAATTTGAGCAGGCAGAGAACACCAGATATTTAACCTCGGTTGTATCTCAGTACCACTGAAAAATAGCGAACTACTGTCTCAGTGCGTTCTTTTAGCATTTGTGCCAGAAATCCTAATGAAAAGAATAATTTTTTAGGTAAGCTCGCTGAAGGATGTCTTGCAGCTTTTTCTGTTTAAAATTTAACTCGGAGAAACAGGAGGAGGGAATTGCTGATAGACACACGAGCTTTATTTCCTTCCAAAATGTGGTTGGCAGTCCCCATGAGGGAATAGACGTGCTGAACACCTGGGGCACAAGGTGAAGAGAGCAGTGAGCTAAGAGGTAGCAAATGGACTAAAATCTTTACAGCTGTCAGAACCCAAGAAATCTTCTTGGTTAAAAATGCTGATAAGCAAATATCCGTTGTCCTGATAATCACTTAATAAAATGGCTTCCAGGATTTAGTTTAGTTGATGTTTTTATTATTATTTTTAGCTGAATTTTGACTCTGATGTGAACAGTTTAAATATTTGTAATGTCCAGCCAAAGCATCCATCTTGTCAGTTGTAATGACTTTCAAATAGATCTGGTGGAAATCGGCTTTAGCACTATAATACTCATTAAAGAGAGGGTGGTTGGCAAATTAATTGGTGCATTTTTCACCCCCTCCCCTTGCTCCTCCAGTGCTTTGTGTTCAGTAGCAATTTGAATGACGTGCCATTCTCTCTGTGCTCTGACCCAGGACATCGAGGAGACGATGAACACAGCGCTGAATGAGCTCCGTGAGCTGGAGCGGCAGAGCTCAGCAAAACACGCCCCCGATGTCGTGTTGGACACCTTGGAACAAATGAAAAACACCCCCACCCCTGCCACCTCTACAGAGTCACTCAGCCCTCTCCACAGTGTTGTTTTAAGGAGCTCCGAGCCTCATATCCGCCGTAGCACTAGTTCTTCCAGTGACACCATGAGTACTTTCAAGCCCATGGTGGCCCCTAGAATGGGAGTGCAGCTGAAACCTCCTGCTCTTAGGCCAAAACCTATTGTTCTTCCAAAAACAAATCCTAGCATAGGGCCTTCCCCTCCTTCCCAGGGTCCAGCCGACAAATCTTGCACAATGTAGACAGCTCAGCCACCCACAGTGCCCTGCTGGGCGTGCTAGGGAGAGGGACGGATTAATGATAGAAGTCCATAACATCATTTGTTCATGTTTGTAACTGGATAGGCTTTGTTTTTCAATGTTTTTGAATGTATTGTCTGAAAGTAGCTACATTAACATGGGCATTTGTATTTTGTATGGTTTTGATTAAAAGAAAAACTGGACAATTGTGCATCATTTTGAAAAACAAACACAGACTTACTTGAAAACTTGATGCTGCACCATTTGTAATAAAACCAACACGGATCACAAACAGCTTGCCACGTTGTACCATACTTCACAGTCTTACTGTAGCTGTGTAATAGCAGATCCTGCACTAAACTAAGGGGCAGGGGGGTCAGGGGAGGTGGGACCTCCCATTTCTGGGTCACCAAACCAAATGTCAAGCAGGTTAGTAAGAGTTGAAATCTAGCATGTGAGGATTAAGTGTCTGTGTGGAATGTCTAAGTCATCTCAGGCCACATTTCTTACTTAAGACACACAAAAAAAAGCCACCACACCCTCACAGCTCTCACAGTTGGCACCAAGTTTTAGCTTTCTTGTTGGCAGAGAGCTGGATGGATCTGGAGATCACATTGCTCTCACCAATAAAAAGCAGCATTCCAGGTCACAGCTAAAGCTTATCTCCAGCATCTCCCGTTTCTGTCCTCTGCAATGCTACACCTTTCCTCATGAAGCTAGACCTTCATTCCCTGATACAACATATTTCACAAAGCTAAATTCATTTAAAGATCATAGTTGAGTGAGCTGGGCTCTGGGGAAGTATGTGAACCTGTTGGTCCATTAGGCTGGCTGATGGGCGATTAAAAGGATCAACTACACAGTAATTCAGCAAAGTGTCCCATTGTCTTTATTGCCGTGTCCAATTAAAGACATGGCTTGAGCTGCAGTAGTTGTAGTTTTGAGCTGACCTGGCCCCACTGGCTGCCTCGTGCAGCGCAGACGCTCTGCTCTCTGCCACGGTTATGCTGACGGCAGCAAGATAGGGACTCTCTGAAGAGGGACGACCTCCTGCCAGGGATGCAGGGGTCACCCACAGGACAGACAGCTGAGCTTCTACTGGCTAGATTCAAGCTGACTAAAGTTTTCCATACCCCCTTTACCCCTGCTTCCCTTCTTTTTTAACAACAGAAATCAGTACCTTACGTCTGTGTGAGTGAAGACTGTCAACTTTGCTTAGCGCTCTGTTGTAAAACTTTGTGAGGTGTGAACTAAATGTACAGCTGTTTTGCACATTGCGACAGTTAAGCCATAATACTATTTCAGTGAATTTATTTTCTGACATCCAATCCATAAAATAAGTTTCAGTGAAGAAGATGGGGAGGTAAAACAAAAATCCATTTGTGGTCTGCCTACAGGAGTACAACTGGCTTTGAGTAAGAGCTGCCTTTCCACATATGATTTAAGATCTTAACCATTGGAAAGCTTGAAGGCGTACCACTCGCTATACATGAAGAATTGAGGTTGGGAGAAGAGTAGTAACAGAGTTTGATAGGTGTGATTACTGAATTGACAGGAGGAATTTCCTGCTCTGGTTTACGCCCAGTAGGTAGATGATGCAAACCCCCAGCTGTGAAAAGTACCCCGTGAGCTGCCTCTTGAGAGCCAAACTGCTCCTGGAACTTGCAAACCCATCTCAGTCCAGCTGCAGACTTCACTTGCTTCTGAGTTAGCAGCAAAGTCTTAATCCACCGCAGCGGACACTGCAATGTCAGTCAGTGAACCCCTGGCCCTCTCAACTCTACTGCCTAGTCCTGATGCATCAGGGCAGCCCCAGCTGGGGACCAGCGCTGGTCTGCAGCATCATGGTCCGGACCAGAGATATTGTCAAGTAGTTCCCCAGTTTACTAGAATCAGTGGAACAAACTGGAATTTCAGCTTTCATTTACATGCAGTTTTAGTCTAGCATTTTTAAATTAACCCACCTGGCATTATTGAGATGGATTACCTGTGTCTTTAAATTGCATAGAGAATTTTGTATGTTTAAATAACTGTACTGGACTCCATAATGCTTATATTAGAAATTGTTTAGCAAAAGAAAATATTAGAAACAGTGCATTTAGTGAATGCATCCACTTAGTGCATTCACACAGTTAAATGTGTAGTTTGATGGTTATTATAGATACTTAAAAGTATAGTAAGTGGATATGTAACAGGAAAGACTGCTACAACTACAGGCGTACTAAAGGGTAACTCCTGCACACCTAATCCGATCAGTATTGTCCTTTACTGTCAAGTTGGATAAATTGCAGTACTGGTAGCTTCCTGCTTGTTGACTGTTACCTAATTGTGTCAATGTACATCTGTAGTATGTACATGTGAAAGTGCCTTTAAATTTTAGAGGAGCTTTAGCCTTGCTCTTGTACTGTTGCATTTCCATTGCATCCTCCCCTGTTTGTGTATGGCTGCATTCCCATTGCATTCCTTCCACTCTTGAAGAACAAACGAAAACCTGGAAATTTCACGGTTCTGGAAGAGAAATGTACTGTTAATCTGTTGTGACAATGCACTTTTATGTATAGTACTGTACATTTTTGGCATGTACCATTACAAGCTTCAGTATACATTCAGGTTTGTTCCTCATAGTGTATCTTTATAATAAAGAAGATAGTTCTGTCTGTGCGTGTAGTTTTGCGGGGTAAGTCATAGAATAAGTCACTGCATCTCCTCTTCAGAGGTGGCTTGTCAATCCACCTTTACCTTCTGTAGGAAGAGAAAACAATCAGCCTACCCCAGGCACCCACATCCCACCATGGATCAGGTCCCATCACCATCTTGGCCTGGAGAAATGCTTATTCCCAGAAAGGGTTCTGCCCAACTTTAGGAGCACCCCAAAAAACGGAGGCAGATGGGGGGAGGGCTCTGTTTTCCACATTTAAAAAATAAAGTTCCAGAGGGAAAACAATAAAAAAGTCAACCAGAGGGTATTTGTTACAGCAGAGAAAGGGATGCAATCACACTGGGTGTTTGGGGGGAGTTAGCTTCAGTGACCTTATGGCCAAATAATGGTGGTAACAGAAGCACCCACGCACACCCCCAGCTGGCTTCATATACTGGGAGGGCTGCCAGGAGCAGGCTGGAGGCTGAATGAGACACAGACCGCTTGGAGGCTGCTGAGGACAATTCCTGGACTTGAGCTGCAGCTGCCCGGACAGGCTTGTGGTGCTGCCCGGCCTACATGGCTTTAGGGGGAGAAGACCTACTTGGAAACTCATTTCAAAGCCTTGAATAAAAAATAATAAAGGGCAAACATGAAGGGGCTGGTTTTAAAGTCACCTCTGGTTGTGGTTAAGGACCACCCATCTGCCCAGAGGGGAAGAAGGGGACAGACGTCAGGCTCTGTGGGGCTGTGTGGTGGAACAGGCATGCGGGACACCCCGGCTCAGAGAGGGGCTTTTGTTCTTTGCACTGGGAAAGCCCTCATGATGCAGCTGTGAATCAATGGGCTCATGGAGCAGCCTGTGGTGGCAGCCCAGTTCTGGGCCCCTCACCACAAGAGGGATGTTGAGGCTCTGGAGCGAGTCCGGAGAAAAGCAACGAAGCTGGTGAAGGGGCTGGAGAACAGGCCTTATGAGGAGCGGTTGAGAGAGCTGGGGTTGTTTAGCCTGGAGAGGAGGAAGCTGAGGGGAAACCTCATTGCTCTCTATAACTACCTGAGGGGAGGTTGTAGAGAGGAGGGAGCTGGCCTCTTCTCTCAAGTGACATGGGACAGGACAAGAGAGAATGGCCTCAAGCTGTGTCAGGGGAGGTTTAAGCTGAACATCAGGAAAAAAATTTTCACAGAAAGGGTCATTGGGCACTGGCAGAGGCTGCCCAGGGAGGTAGTTGATTCACCTTCCCTGGAGGTGTTGTATGAGTGAACGAGGTGATGAAGGGCATGGTTTAGTGTTCGATAGGAGTGGTTGGACTTGATGATTCGGTGGGTTTTTTCCAACCTGGTGATTCTATGATTCTTTGTACTGCAGTGTCCAGTGACCTGGCTTGGGTACTTCTTCTTGTCCCCTGCTGGACAAAAGCCTACAAATATGTGCAGGAGGGAACAGCAAAGGGGACATTCTGCATTCAAGGTCAATACAGCCCAGAGAGTGTGTAACCCACCTTCCAGTCAGCCTGTAGGTGGGTGAAGAGAGAGGCTTCCGTGATGGCTTTTACTCAATTTTAAAATAAATTAGAAAACATAAGAAGAGGGGTCTCCTCCTGTTATGTAACATGCAGCTTCCATGTTGCACTGCACTGACTTCTTAGCTGGCTTCCAGGTTTTTGTAGTGTTAAAAAAAGCCTGGCTCCTCAAGGAGACAGCCAAAGGCTTTGGCAGGTACCTAGGGAACTGTTGATTTCACTGGTGTTTAGAAAAGCAAAGAGGTGGGGGGTTGTTTTGCTGAGAAAAGTGTATTGACAAGACAGAAAATGAGCAGCAGGGGCAGTGAGGTGTTTCGCTCTCAGGCCACCTCTGAAAACTGCTGTTTGACACCACGAGCAGCTCCAGAATACGCCCTGACCTGCACAGATGCTTCCTCAACCAGCACAAGGAAACCGCAGAGGCTTCAGCCCAGATTTTAAGTTCTACTTGGTAAAGACATACAGTTTATTATTTACTAACCTGCCCAGAAGGTTCCACAATCACTCTGATCACTGCTGCCCCACAGGACAAGCCTATATGTTGGTCTGGACGTTATTGATCCACATAAATTGGGTCAGGCTGAATTAGGCAGGTCAGTGGGTTTTCTCCTGTCTTTCTCGATATATACATGCGTATTAAAAAAAAAAAGCAGCAGTACAGGGTTGTTTCACCTAACTCTGCAGTCAGTGGAGCCCATGCCCCACGGGTGCACTAGGACAGTGCGTCCCCAGATGCGCCGCTGCTGCCTCTCAGCAGGGTCAGGCCACACTGGTCACCTGAGAGCACCTTTTTTGGCCCAAGGTTGGAGATTGGAGGCTTTTCCTTTTTTTAATTAACAAGCTGCATTGATTTTTTTTTTTCAAGTAGTTTAGTAATGGAATATGAGAGTGAAGAACAAGGCGAAACAAATTCAGTCGTAAAATATGAAGACAGACAGGTTGTGCTGTACAAAGGAGGTCAGACACTTGCGGGATTGAAATCAATAGCAGCTGCACTTGCTATAGCAGCGTTGATAAACCAAACCAAACCCTGCCTGTTCTTATTTCTGTGGAGCACATTGATTCCTCCCTTAATATCTGCCACATTCATTTTCAGTAGTATACACTGACATCTATAAACACCGACCAAACAACATAAAACAGTGGGTTACATGCATTTGAATTGATTACCCTCTGGGAGGAACGAATCTCCGGGACCAGTGCTCCTCTGGAGGGAAATAGGACGGTCATCAAAACTGTTATTTTTCTGACAGTGACTTCTTGATTGCGATGAAATAGCATTAATGTGGAAATTGTTACTGGACTCATGAACAGTGAGTTTAAGTGTGCTAAAGATGGAAAAGACTTAAAAACCTTAACAACTTTGACTGAGAACTGTCAAGTAAAACAAATCAGTGCAACACATATTTTAATTTGGTTTATTCCTGCCTACAACGTTTTCGGAGATGGCCATTACAGCAGCCGTGGTCACCAGCACCAAGGTGAACAACAGGGTTATCCACCCAGATTCACAATTCTAAGCTGAATTGTGTTTTAACAATTTTCTCAGCTCTTTAAATGCTTATTTTTCTGAACATTGCTCCAAGGACATATCAAAACTCAATTTCAGATCTAGTGGCAAGACCATTTTTAATGTGTAATACATATCACACGGCTTACTTTATGGCATAATCAAGGTAATTCTGAACAAAACCAGGTCATAGAATCATAGAATCACTAGGTTGGAAAAGACCCACCAGACCATCAAGTTCAACCATTCCTATAAAACACTTAATCTTGCCCCTCAGCACTTTGTCCACCCATCCCTTAAACACCTCCAGGGAAGGTGTATCAACCACCTCCCTGGGCAGCCTGTGCCAGTGCCCAATGACCCTTTCTGTGAAAATTTTTTCCTAATGTCCAGCTTAAACCTCACCTGGCGGAGCTTGAGGCCATTCCCTCTTGTCCTGTCCCCTGTCACTTGGGAGAAGAGGTCAGCTTCCTCCTCTCCACAACCTCCTTTCAGGTAGTTGTAGGGAGCAATGAGGTCTCCTCTCAGCCTCCTCTTCTCCAGGCTAAACAACCCCAGCTCTCTCAGCTGCTCTTTGTAAGGCCTGTTCTCCAGCCCCTTCACCAGCTTCGTTGCTCTTCTCTGGACTCGCTCCAGAGCCTCAACATCCTTCTTGTGGTGAGGACATCCTTCTTGTCGTGTACAAAGATACAACCAGAGACAGAAATATGGCTAATTTGGGGTTGCCAAATCCCATAGTTAATTTTCAACTCTCCTCTGTTCTCCTTCCCAAATTAATAATTATAATAATAATATAAAATAACAATAATAATAATATATATGTGTGTATATAATTTCTGAAAAGCATAGAGCTGGGCACATTACAATACTCCTGCTTCACGTTTTATTTCTGGTTAAGAAAACACAGTCAAGCAATCTGTCAGGGGGAAAATTCCTCCCTCCCTGCATGGCTCAGCAGCAGGTGTGAGGGAAACACGGTCATGGGGAGCAGCATGGGGGTAGAGCACACCCCCATTGGAGTGACTCCCATTTCCACACACCAACAGGTATGGGGTTTTTTTCCCCAAAAATAGGACAACAAAATTAGGAACTTCTGGGACAGACATAACGGAAGCATTTAGGTGAAGTGCTCCAACACAGCTTGAGCAACGGGCCTAGGCAATGTTTGCCCTGATGCTGTCATTACACCTCAATCTCTTGAAATGTTCCCAATATTAAAAATGAACTTACTTTATCAAATACTACAAATTTAGGAATAATAATCTTTCTTATGTCCTGTAAGTCCAAATGCCATTCATAGCTGTGAACATCCATGAAGCGTGCACATGAAAATTGACATGTTCAGGGAAGCAGCAGCTGATTTATGAGTTTTTCTATAGAAACCTAAGTTTCTCCTGTACCTTCATTGTCATAGTTGGTCTCTGGTTTGACCTCTAAAGAAATAACTTGATTTTCTGTTTATGAGTCATCAGTCTTGGTGTTTGCTGTTCCACTGGTTTTACTTTTTTCTATTTTAGAGGTGTGTGCCAGCAATCTCAAGTATTTAAATGCAATCTTTGTGGGCACTACAGTTCCATTTCCAATATTGGGCACATTTATATTACTCTAAAGTAAACCCATTTTTTTCCAGAGATGTATCAGCAATGCTAGTCATAGAATAACGCAGTTATGCCTAATGCAGATTTCATTCTTAGTTAAATAAAATTGATGAGAAGATAGATCCTGCAGTTTATTTTACATTTTCCCAGCATTTCCTTTTTTGGTGAAAAAAACGGAGTTCTGTCTCACAGCCTTTCAGATTTCTCAGCAGCTGTTGGCCGTCCCGTTTGCCAGCTGAGCAAGAAGCCCTGTTCGAGAGCCCCTGTGCTCAGTGGCAGCGCTGCTCTGTTCCAGTGGAGCTCACCCCACCAACAGCTCTGGTCGTAGAAACACCAGTAGGACATTTTTCCTCGCTGCTAACCTGAATGGGAATATGCACAAGAGACAAGAATGATCACATCTGTACATCTCCCCTAGTATAATCGGAATCCCGTGTGGCACAGTTCAAGTAAAGCAGCATTCAGATGCTGGAGTCAATCCACACCTTGCTTGATTGGAGGAGGGCTGGAGGCAAACATGCAATCTCTGCCTCACCATGAAGACAGTGAAGCTCAGGTATCATCTCTGAGGCTCTTTGCTGTCTTTGCTAAAGCCAATACAAGTATCTCCAATGCCTGTGATGGCTCTGGTATCCCCCTATATGCTAGGCATAGAATCATAGAGTCATAGAATCATAGAATCACCAGGTTGGAAAAGACCCACTGGATCATGAAGATATTCCTATCAATCACTAACCCATGCCCCTCAGTACCTCTTTCACTCGTATCTTAAACACCTCCAGGGAAGGTGACTCAAGCACCTCCCTGGGTAGCCTCTGCCAGTGCCAATGACCCTTTCCATGAAATTTTTTTTCATGATGTCCAGGCTAAACCTCCCCTGGCAGAGCTTGAGGCCATTCCCTCTTGTCCTGTCCTCTGTCACTTGGGAGAAGAGGCCAGCACTCTCCTCTCCACAATTTCATGTCTCAGCAGACTAAAGGAAGTATCCTAGTATCACATAAAAACATATCAGGCAGGAAATCCACATCTGTATGTGGCAGAAATCATCTCAGAATGGGGTACTGCAAGTGCATGAAAGGAAATATAACTCACTTTGCTTTTACGATTACATGCAGGAATATTTGGTTTAGTGACTGATAGGAATGGCTGGATGTGATGATCCAGTGAGTTGTTTCCAACCTGGTGATTCTATGATTTTTCAGTGTTGCTTGCAGAGCCCCGAATAAAACAGTCAGGGATAATCTGGTTTGTTCATAACTTCTGTCAAGATAGCACTGAAGTGAGATCAGTGCTCTTCTTTCCCTGGGAATTTGTAATTTGGTCCTGATCTCTTAGAAATATTATTTGTTACCTCTGCCTGCTGTGAAGCCACAAGAGCCAGTGAAGAGGTGCCAGGCAGCTGGCATTCATAGGGGTGGGTGTCCCACTACGCAGGAGGCAGAGATCAGCCAGGGGAAGGACCCAAGTATAGGATGCTCTTAAAACAGCCAGAGAGGATTTGTAAACAAGGACAGCAAGCACGATTACTACGTTACAGTGGTAAGAACATGGCAGAGTCAAGAAGGGAAGCCGACAAACTATCTATTAGCCAGCCAGGAGTCCTCTCCTCCACATCACTCCTCCAGCATTCAATAAAATGGGTCTGTATCTGTTGCTAGCTGCCCTACTATTATTTTTAGCAGCTCTATTTCTCCCCAGAGAAAATGTTACAGAGAGAGAAAGAGACTGCTACAAGCTGTACCTCGGAGAAGTAACATCCACATATCTGCGCAAATAAAAAAAAAAAAAAAACAAAAACAAAACCACAGCACTTCAACCACTACAAACATCAATGTAAAATTTTTTTTAAAACCCAAACTGTATCTCTATGCAAGGTGCACTGAAACCAAGGCACATTTCTTTCACCTGGTAGAGTCAAACACTGTGCATCCATCCCTTTGTAGATGCCGATTTATTCCACTGAGGTTCAGGATTTTTCCTGTTTAATCACTAGATCTACTCTCAGAGAAAAAGGAAGGAAAAGAGGGGCTGGGAGAAGCAGAGGGGAAATCACTTTCTAACATGTTAAACCAAAATTATAATTTTGCAGCCAAAAATCATTCACTTGCCATGAGACATATGCATTTGGTCTAGCAATACAGGAAAGCCACTGCATGTTGAAAGGCACCTGGATAGAGTCTCTGCTGGATGTCCCACCCTGCCCTCACCCTCCTCTGCTGATTTCTCAGCATTGCCTTCTAAGGAGATTATTCAAGTTTCTATGAAAGCGGAAACAAAATCTTTGATGAAAGCTATTAGGTTTGTCTATGGCAATACCCTCATACAGAAAGTTTTCCATGTTTTGCTAAAAAGATTCAAGCAAAGAAGCAAGGAACCAGGTCCAACTTACTCTTGTGCACCCAACGTGCCAGGAGGTATTTTGTCCCAAGTTCTCCTTCTGGCCATGACAGGGGGAAGGAAGCAGCACAGCCTGGGGGAATTTGCAGGACACTTCACACTTAAAAGATCAGGGAGTTAAAAAAGAAATCTCTGTAATTCAGGTGAAAAGTGATGCTTCAATTGCTATCCAGCCTCCTGTCCACCACAAGTCTTTTCTGTCCAATACCCTGTTGTTGGAGGCACAAGTAACAACTCACAGAGCAGTGGAGTCACCAGGGCCATGCAAGAAGTCTTGACCAAACAGAGGGTGAGACACCCGACATGGATAGACAACAAAAGGAACCGTCAGGTGATTTCCCCATGCAGAGATCTGGTACAAACCTGTCTCCGGGATGATTATTTGTAAAACTGCCCCGTTTAGCCAAAAGCAGAGTCCTCCAGTTCCCTTCATTTAGCATTGCATGCTGTATTCATAATAAGAAATATAAAGTAATCTATTTTAAGGTCTAGTTTGTACCTCAGGGTATCCAGATAGTAAAATTTCATGGTTCAGTTCCTAACAGTTGTTCCCAATTTGTGTGGCTTTCCTACCTTTTAAGGAAAGCTGAATATATATTTCATGGCAGCAGCACTGGCATTTGTCTCACATTGCTTTGCGCACCCTGCAAGCAAAAGCTCACCCAAGCAAATGAACCTGTATGGAAATGCAGGGTTTAGTCTATTTACTTGTCCTCCAAAATACATCATCTGGATTTTTATAAAGGAAATCCCCTCCAAAATTCCCAAACCAAAATGTCCAACAGCTCCTGATTGGCTTCTGTTTAAATTTGACTAATGATTTCATGTGATATCCTCTCTTTCAGACTTAAATACTGACCCAATGGGTCCCACAGGCCTTTAGGAGACTCGAGACTTACAACTCCATTTCTTGTTCTATATATTAGACATTAACTCTAGATCACATCTTTATGGAAGTATAATAAGTTATAAATTACAGAAGGCTGCGTTGTAAAGATATCATAGAGCAAATAAGTTTAAGCGATCAAAAGGTCAACCACAAACTCAGAAAACATTCTTGCACAGCCAAACACCTTGTTAATACAAGACATAAAACATGAAGCAGAACAGAGAAAACAAAGCTGGCTTGTAACAGGATTTTCTCTTTTACAGGAAATTCTACAAGCTTAAATATATTTTCTGTAATAAAAATGGACAAAAGAATCTCTGTAGCTTGTCCCTGAATTATTTTTTTAACCTAAATGCTTTGCTGCAGTTTTTTCATCCTTATACAATAAGTGCATTTATTGTAATATCTTATATAAAATAACTCTGCTTCAACATAAGCAAAACATTTTTTTCTGCTCCTTCTAGAATGAAATATTGCTATGACGTACATCTTCAGGAAATATCCTGGGTTCCACAGAGCAGCATTTCCCAATGGGACAACTTATAAGAAAATTAATGGTCAGTTCTAGCAAGCAGCTTTGGGATATCTTGGCCTTCTCGTGCACACAACCACCTGGGGTCACACAGGGAAACAGCAAATTCCAAGCTGGGGTGCAGGTGAACAAATTTTTAAACTAGAAATATTTACAAACACAAAGAAGATGTGCCAGAGTAAGAACTTGCATTTGAGGGAGGCAAATGCAAATTTTAGCAGCCACGTGTTTTATTGAGGGATTCCAGCTCAGTGATCTGAGCAAACAGAAACATGGGCTGCTCTCCTTTCCTCCAGCAGCACACGCCCCGCTGTGCTCAGCAGGACCCTGAGGAGAAGTTCACCCAGTGAAATAAAAGTCATATAAATTGAGGCTTTCATAATGCTCTCATTAGCAGCAAATCTTTCCCCAAGATTTGAGTCAAGAGTCCCAGCTCTTATCTACCCATAGCTCCTTCATACCCATTTCCTTCGGGTCACAGACACCCTGGGAAGCAATGGAAATCCATGGCCTTTTGAACTCCATCTGTTAATCATTGTAAAAGTTTGTAAAAGTCCTGCAGTCACTGTTTTTTCACCAATGTTACCGTTTTTGACATCGCTTTATTTTAAATTAATCCGTTAATATCAAGAGTCCCTTAGTGAGCTCTTAGAATGTTTACAGACAAATAATCCCCATATGGTTTTTCATGCTTTTTTGATTAAATTGCTACAATATCATTTTGCACTTATTCCGTTTATTGTGCAACCAATTACTTTTGGATCCCTGCGAGGATAAGATCAATAGCTCTTGATTTCTCTTTCAAGTCTCCACTACACATGCACACGAACACACAAACTAGTTTCACATCTGTACACCCAAACTTGGAGGACAGGAGATTTCCTTCTCCCAAGGCTTTGGCAAAGAACATCTTTCCTTGGCCAATAGATCTATCAAACAGAGCTAACATTCCTCAGGAATTTTATGGATATGCCTTTATTTACATAATTAGGAAGGCTGAAGATGACAATGCCACAAGTTGAAATCCTCTTTGATGCAGCACATGTGTTTCATACCATCGTCATTAGTTCATGAATCAATTACCTTCACAATGGTGTAGATTTCTCCTCCCTCCTCGACTTTGCATTTTTGCAAGCACCATTCTGCAGTACTTTCATGGCAAAGGATTAAGAGCACATCATTTGTTGTTTTACTTTTTTTGCAGAAGGAAAAGGATTGGGCCGCAAGGCCAATTTCTTTGGTGTTCTGTGTGTCATGCTGCAACACCTCATTAACATGATTTGCCACATAAAGGAGCAGTGATGCTCATATCAGTTTTACTGCTGTTTAAAATTGACTCTGCTCATCTACTAACTGTCATAGTTTGTGGAACATCTTTAGAAACATCTCTAGGATAAACATTCCATCCTCAGAGGTTTCTATTAAAATATTTGCAGCAATTTCATAAACCCTCCTTCTAGCAAGAGAGCAAGTTTCTGAACCAAGGCTGCCCCTGCGAATAAGCTCTTTCCCAAAAGATGAGGGGGTTGACTGTATCTTATGTAGTTCAACATCATTGAAAAGTTCCCTCAGTGCTCATAAACCTCAAATTTACTCATTAGCGGGCTTGTGTGTCCTCCAGTCCTAAGAGCAGCCTCCACTGTAAGAAGTTACTAGTGTGAGTTCAAACAGTATCCTTCATCTCAGTGAGCTTTGAAGTTTTTCAGCAGCTGAAAACAGTTAAATCGCCCTGTCTCAAGATACAGTGACAGATACTGTCTCTCTCATTTGGGAGGGAGAGAAGAGGGAGTGCTCAACAAGTCTGGGCATATATCTTCAAATCTATATGACTGTAATGCCAGAGCTATTCATGATTTCAAAAGCCAGTTTTCTTTTATCATCAGAAAGACTGATAAGGCAGAAAAACTCACTGTGCTGTGAGAATTCTTGAATTCACTTGCCAAAAATCACTCATAACGATATACCTGCAGAACAATAATGCAGTGTACAAATCTTCAGTCACTGGCGTCATCCGATCTGGGACCCAGCTGGATTCACATCACAGTTTATGCCTGAATAAATATCCAAATAAAGATCCTATGAAGTCTTTCATACTTCATTTATTTGTAAATGCCCCATGACCACAGACTTCCATTAACCCAAACAAAAGTAGATTGAGCAGATCCTAGTGGAGAGCAGGGACTCTCTGGGGAGGTTTTGGATAGCTTCCAGGACTGATGTAACACCTGAAGAACAAGAGGGACACTGCACAGGCCTCCCACCTCGCAATTATTTATTATGCAACAACCTAATGAGGTTCTGAAGTCCAGTACTTGAAAGATTCAAGCAAGTAAAAGAATACTTTTATGAAAAGCATCAAATTATAGGAAGAATAGATGACACAGTTGAGATGTCACATCAAGATCATTAGTAAAATGAAGCAACATTTTCCCAATATTTCACACGGTTTCTTGTAAAACTAACAGCTCCAAGAAGCCTGTGTTAAGAAGCTAACCAAGAAAGGCTGCACTGAATTTAGCTACAGGTCCACGTAGCTCCATACCTCATCTCTAAGAGGGACCCTGCATATACCCAGGGAAGTTTGGAAAAAGAGAATCAGCATACAGTCATACCTCACTGCTTCCCAGCAACTTGCAGCTGCATTTTTCTGCTTAAATTAATACACAGGTATCACACAGCCCCGTGAGTCTAAGTCTGAAAACTTAGTTTCTTATATCAATGAGTTTAACATCACTTATGGAAGTAATTGCAAAGCTGTGAACAAGATAAAAAAAATAAAAGAAACTATCCTTTGTAGATGCCAATAGTGATGCTGTGAGAGCTGGACTTTGCTTAAAGGAACTAGAACAAGCACTCCAGCATGTGTAGCTGTCGGGAGCTCCTCATATCAGTCGTATGCTGAAGCACACAGCAATCAGAGGTTCTTAAAGCAAAAAGGATTTAAAACATATCACTGCAATTGCTTTCCTAAATCCAAAGCTAAGCAGCTTCAAGCATAACCCAGATTCAAACCTAGCACTGTACAGTCCAAATCCCAAGATATTACTGAGCCAATATTGTTCCTGTGCTCCCTGGCAACAAATACAGTTCTGCTGGTACATCCAGGACTTACCTGCTAAAAAGCACAAAACAAAATAAAATATTGAAGCCAATTATCAATTATGAAGTATCAGTGCTATTATGTTCTAGACCCCAAATTCATATTTTCCATTTCCTAGACTCCTTGGTGCCCGCAAATAACAGTTTATGAAAGCAGCACCTTGTTGTGAAACACCACTGATGCTGTTTTCCAGGCTTCACTTTCAGGTTTACAGTTTAGCACAGAAACTTACACTTAATTAAAGGTTTAGGGACTTTCAAAAGTACATTATGAGCCCAATGTTTTGAGTTTTTGAAAACAATCATTATTGTGAGTCAAGCTGAATATGAGATTGTTATCCTTACAAAATGAAATGGTTGAATATACCCTTACACCCTAGGAGATTACTTTCCTGCATAACTGAAAAAAATATAGCTGATAGGTACACATGATTTCTAAAGGGGTAAAACAGAAATTACACCAGCTCTCCAAAAGAAAGGACGGTTATAAGCAATATAATTTGCATACTGTGCACTTGTCCTATTGATGATCCATATGAAATAAAGCCCTGACAAGGAGGAACTGATGCGTAGCTCATAAGTAAGGGGAAAAGATTATGTATTGCTCTCAAAGCCTGAGAAGGAAAAGAAAGCAAAGGCAATTTAAATAAAAATGCATGCATTTTCAAGGCAGAACATTTATCATTCCTCACTAAAAGGGAGTATCTGAAACAAATTTACTTCAGGTCAGGTTAAAATTATGTTTTCAAATAGGAACCTAACGTCCTATTGAATTGTATTATGGGCAAATATAGAGGCGAAGAGCACACAGAAGATTAAAGAAGTGTCTGGCAACAGCCATGCTAGCAGAAGTGTGTTTTATTAACACACCTTGTATAACCGTGCACATAGTTGGGTTAGGCTTAGCAACTTATGGCTCACCAAAGCTGTTCTTAACTTTCTAAATGTGAAAGAAAAATTTAGCATCAGGATGCAGAAAACTAGGTAACGGTATTGGAAGGACTGGTATATTCACCAACTGCAGCAGGTGCAAGCATTTCTGCTAAGGAAAAAGGATATGAGGTGAATGGTCAAGTTCAGACCCCCTCAAAAGGGCATCCATCACCCTCCTGAAGAAACGTGATGAAAAATTCCACTCCATCACCATGACAACTCATGCTACATCATTGCCATAGTAACCAGCTGAACATTGTTAGTTTTCAATCATATGCATGGTGGCCAACACGCCCGTGAGGAGGAGTCACCACTGTGGCTGGATGTCCGGCTCTGCCCCGCAGCTGGTCCCACCCCAACTTGTCTTTGTGGTTTAATCCAACCTCCTTCCACATTCTCCCTCCTCACGCTGCTGGCCAAGCTCCTTACCACTGTGGGTTCTTTAGAACCAAGTCCATTTCATCATGGGAGCACTAATTTCTTGCATTTTACTGTTGCTTCCCCCCCCCCCCAAGCAATTTATCAGGCTAAGATTAAATGCGAGTACAAAATTTTCATCTTCCCGATGAGTCATTGAAAATCTGTTCTATTAAACCAGCGCACCACGGGGTGGCTTTACACGCTGCATTTGCATCCCACGCACGCAGTCGCAATATCAGTTCAAAGGCACCGTCCTGTCCCCTGAAGAGCCGCAATTTCAACATTGTCATGGTGAAAGAATGTGTTTACTGTGCACCACCAAAACCCATGCGATTGTCATTCTAATACGCCAGCTCAGGCCAGGCCACTGCCTCCCTGGCAGAGTTGTCATCGTGTGTGGGGATGTAAAACAGCAGCAAGGGAAACACACACAAACACTTTTCAGATCAGATCAAAGCCCAAAAGTTTGTGGCCAGATAATATCTTCCATCCAGCTATCTTCCAACAAGGAAAAACTAAATATATATATTACTAGGTTTCAACTCAGCCTGGGAGCAGGGGGTGAAGCGTGGGTTATGCACAAGCTTGGTGGCCAGCAGAAAGATGTAGCAGGTTTGGAGCTGTTTGTGTTTGGGGTCCCCTTCCCACATATTGGGGACACCACGTGTGTCTCAGTCATGCTGAAGGTGCCATGAAATTAGCTTACTCTCCTCTTGGAGGATGGGTGGGAGAGGGTGAGGTCCCTGTTGTTGCCTCTGCTCTTGTGTCCCCTCCACTTCCACTCTGTTTCTCACACCCCTCCTCTACCTCCTCCAGCTTCTTGATGTTGGTGCAAGCTGGGGCATCAGTGCAAGTCCCCAATTTGGGCACTGAAGGGCAGTGGTGGGGCTGCACAGGCAGCGTCTAGTAAGGCTTGCGGTGACTCAAGCAGCACTGCAGCAGCAGCCACAGAGCCTAAGCCACCCAGACCCTGCACTGCCCTGTTCCTGCACCTCAGCCTCCGCTGCTCAGGGGCTGGTATGCTTTACTTTGTCTGGTGTGGTGTGTATATAGCACATATATAAAAACATACATATATTTAAAAAACCAAGTAAAAATATCTACATAACACATATATATATAACATACATATAGAACCCATAAGACATATGGATATACCATACATCATACAATCATAGAATCATAGAATAGTTTGGATTGGAAAGTATCACCTAGTTCCAACTCTGCTGCAGTGGACAGGGACACGTCCCAACTAGATTAGGCTGCCCAAGGCCCCATATATAGTTATATACCAAAGCTTTCTTACTTTACATTAGGCTTAAACCCTAGCCTGACACTCCCTAAATGGACTTCATCTTTCAGTCATACTGCACTGCCTCAGTAAAAAAAATAATTTAGTTCTCTTGCTGTTAGAAAGGAAAAAAAGAGGAGGGAAGAAGGAAAAAAACCAGCCTCATCTTTTCTGAAATGGAATGCAATTATAAGTGAATGGGTAGTTTTCAACAGAAAAATCATAAAAAGCTTTTTCACAGGTTCTTATTTGCAATGCAATAAATAGTCCCTTGCAAAGAAGATGAAGCATCATCATTTTAGTATTCATATATACATTAAGGTATGAAACTAGATACTTGCTATTGCTGTTTACAACTGAAACAGAACTACATTAATCACCCCACGGGAAAAAAGCCAACAAGACTCAGACAACTCTGACTAGAGCAATAAAATCCATCCCATGTTTATAAACGTGCAGGAGAGTATAAATTACACTGGAAAGAAGCCGATTCCAAAATGACTTTTTTTCTTTTCATATTAACACCACCCTCTAGTGGCAGTTTTTCTGCTCTACTGAGGCACAAACGTAGTTTAACATATTGATTTTACAGATTTAGAAATGGTACAAAAATTGCAAGTAGCAATTTGCTTACCTGCGCCAAATTTAACACCCACACTCTTCAGTCTGAAAGTCTCTGCAGCTTTGGAAAACAAACCATATATCTGGCTCATTTCAAACATAACGTATAAAAAAATGTGTCTAAGAAAATGCTACTGAGAAAAGCATAAAATAATGAAGTCCCTATGATACTCAGCTGCAGAATAATCTCCCAGATGGTTAAGTTCCTCAGTGCTTAGTGAGCAAATTGCACTCTGAAGCACGAGCCTCATGCTTTTAATATATTATTATGAGTCCCTTGAAGACTTTTCAGTCGACAGTTTTAAAGACAAGTATGCCAGAACTTCTGATTCTCTGGACTTGCACCTCCTTCCTGGACATGCTACAAACTCATCAATAAAGTGTTGATTTTTTTTAACCACTCTCCTACTTTTTCAGTAAGAAACATCTAGAAAGAGCCAGTCATAATCTAGCAGCCATCATTTCAACAAATCATTCGTAATTAGAAACAGGTCTGAAGCATCCAAACTTACTTAGAAATTGAGACCCTTATGTGTTCAGGTGTGAGTGGATCTGGAGTATCATTTCATTCCATATGGGCAGCAACAAAAATTAAATAGTGCCACAAATACCACTAGGCTGGTCCAACACTTAGGCTCATCCATTTTTATATCTAGTAGAGGAGTAATGCACAACTTCAGAAATTTGCCTCCTGCTTTTCTCACTGTGAGGTGCAGCCAGCAGGGCAGTTGGCTTGAGGTAATCACTGGGCTGGGAAAACTCAGCACATGAAATTTGGGAATTCTCCAAGCAAAGTCAGGGTATGACTTCAATATGGAAATGGCTGGTCAACCACATCTAGCTATATTGAATTTGCAGGCAAAATGGTGTACATATATTGTTTAGGAGATTGTGGCGGGGACTTGATTCATCACACTAATTCCTCTCTTCTGTAATAATGAATGAAGAACAGGCACTTCCTGAAACCCTACTAGCCAATGACAGTTGAAAGGAATTAGCTCTCACTCTCTCTGGATGGGGATGCATGAGAAAGGGGAGATAGCTTTTCCTCACCTTACACACCTTGCCTTCAGCAGAGCTCCAAGCACTTTAGGTGGAGGTCAGCTCTACAAAAAGACTTCCACACCTAGAATGGGACTTAGTCAGCCAACTCTTTAAAATAGTTTGGACAGATTTGCAACATCAGATTAAAAGCAGAAGGCTAAACCTGTTAGTGCTCCAAACTCCTCACCCCATCCCTTTGACATCTGGCATCCACCAGGGGAGGGACAGGGGCCAGCTGTACTGCTGGGGGCAAAACCAGTCTCTGATCTCCCATACAAGTCTAATGTAGAGCTCTCAGATGAAAATCATGGTCTCATAACCCAAGTTTTCGCTCTTTTAAGTCTTTTATGTTCTTAGAGTTTTACCCCTAGGTGATATGGAGTCTTACACAGACCCAGACAGTCTTTGGGGAAGCACCACTCCCAGTCCCCAAACAAGCAGATCCAGCAAGTACACTGGGAGGACTCAAAACCTCAGGCTGCAGCATCCAGCACTGATCCTGCTGAAGGCCATGGCTCTTTCACTGCTGTCCACTGCTCACACAGTAGCCTAGTGATGACTGCAGCCACCCAGAAAACAGGTGAGCTTCTCCTCTTCAGGTATTTTAATCTCATTTCCCATGAGAAATGGCATTACATGTGTCCTTAAGTTTAATGCAACCCCCTGCCATGCAGCTGAGGCTGGGATCTCTCAGCAAAACTCTGAAGTCATGGGCCCAGAGAGAAGAAACCTGCTTATCACCTGCCAGAGCAGGAAAATACTTGGGGGCTCTGCTGAACATCTGCGTAAACATGCAGAGAAAGGAGACATCAACTTGGATTCCCCCAGTCAGACGATATTGAACCTGGTCTGACATTTTACTAAGTAAAAGCTTAGGAGACCATTAGGCTATTCCATGGTGTGGGAGACAATGTTTCCTCTGCCTGTGTTGCCGCAGAGGACTAAACTGCAAGACAAAAATCAATGATTGTGAATTCAGTTTGACAGAGGCAACCCTTGTGTCCCTTAGCATGTCCAATTGGCCCTTTTCATTTTGCCTCTGACCAACAGGAATGAGGAAACACATCATCCTCCCCACAGCAAACTTAGCAGACTTGGTTCAAAGTTGTAGATCTCAGCAGGGACCATAAAAAGCCAGTGTGGTGATGCTGGCTCTTTACAGTTTGAACCTGAGAAATTTGACTTGCAGACACTAAAAAAACCTGTCAGTACTTTTGTAGCAAATGACGCATACATCACAGAGCCAAAATTTAGTGCCACTAAATATTTTATCTGGTCGGCAGCAAGCTGCACAAATAAAGTCCATCACTGCACTGCTCTGAAGCTTCACATGTTAACTCATAACATCATAGCAGCATATACCA
Organism: Piaya cayana; assembly: GCA_013389865.1. Taxonomy (NCBI): domain Eukaryota; kingdom Metazoa; phylum Chordata; class Aves; order Cuculiformes; family Coccyzidae; genus Piaya; species Piaya cayana. The sequence goes on along the minus strand of WAAB01018490.1, from coordinate 234,934 downwards.
GTTAGTAATGCAACACAGTGAAGAGGGTCTTATTATCTGTCCAAAACCAGCTGTTGTGCCAAGATTGTTGGTACCTAAGGGTTGAACGTTGTCATCCTGGAAACAGCATAGTTAAAGTAGTCACATAAACCCAGCAGCTGCAACTACAGGCGGGGTCTAGTGCAGCTTTTGCAGCATATAAAATTTATACAGATTCCTGTGAAATTAGGCCAGCAACACAGAGGGGCCAACGAAAACCCTTTGCTCACGGTCCATCTGCATTGCAGTCCTTTCCCGTCTGTTTTCTCCCTGACTGTTTTTCCCAGAGGAAGGACTGCAAAAGCTGCAGCCCATCTTGTAGCGACTTGCCTCCTCTCCTCCGGCACTTTGCTAGTCCTACTGCTGTCATGCACATGTAGGGTACAGTCAGGTCCCAGCTGCAAGGTGGAAAGCTCTCTTATTCTACTACAAACCCAGTAGCTGCAACAGCAGGCTGAAAGACAGGAGATCACTGAACTCAGAGAGACAAACTCTCCCAGAAAAGCTTCATAGCAATTACAAAAATAAGTCAGGCAATGTGTTGAAAGCACGCACGCACAAGAGGAAAAGAGGCAGCTCCTGGAGGAAAATGATGAAGTATTTCAATAATTTCATGTCAAAACAATTTGTTACTTTTATCCTCCAAAGGAGATTTTATCTTTAAATCAGTCCTTCACTAACAGGAAAATAAAATCAAAGTCCAAATATATCTTGTATTTCACTTCTTTATTTTGTGTGCCTACCCTGTGATGCATTATGCTATTGCTGCCCTTGCTCAGCATTCTTGTTTCCAGAGGTCTCTCTTGCTCTTCCCATAAACAGCTCCTGCCTTTGCACAATCACAGCCCGAAGGCCGCCTCTGCCGAGCAGCACGACCATTGTTCCCAGTAGGTCGAACACTGACACTGGAGGTTCAGGCAGAGCCCAGGCAAACAAGCAGCATCTGGTCTCAGCTACATCCACCCTGGCAGTGCTGGTTTACACCTCCAGGAGGCTGAAAACAGGACTTCTGGAGAAAACAGGGTGGAAACACTGAAGTTTCAGCCAAGCTAGTTAGCTTAGTGCCAGTGCTTCTGGAAGCAATCACAGAGCCAACCACAAGCCAAGAGCCAGCCACACGGCACGCACTCTTACTACAAGATGAGGGGTTGTACATAATTGGGTCCAAAAAATGGGATTGTAGAAATTCCCAATTTTCTTAAGCTTACAGGAAGACTGGGTCCTAGGGCAGTAAAACGCAGCAGGAATTATAGGCATATATGAAAGGAAGCCTCGGGGGTAACCGATGCCAAAGAACGATGACTAGAATGATCGCAAGTATCTCAAATAACTCATAAAGAGTTGACCAGAACAATAAATTTACTGGGAGAGTTGCCATGAAATTATTTCCGCTTACAGAATAGACTTTTTTTTTGTTTTAATCAGTTAGATAAACACTGAGTGTCAGCATTCAAATAGATACCAGGAATTTATGCTACTTTTAGATCATTAAAACATCAATGCTAAGTGCACTGTGCATATATTGAAGTCCTGTGCAGCACAATACAAAATTTATCAACTTAAAAGGTGGGAGAATATCCATGCAAAGGTGGGAGAAAATGAAAGATGTTATTAAAGATTAAACTCAAATATCAGGTGCAGAGGAAAACAGCTTAGAGGACAGTAATATAAAATATATACGAGACCTGAGAACACATTTGCTGTCAAATTCACTTCCAGGCAAAGAATACCAAATTAAATGTTCTGCCAGAATCCTCATGGACTCAAGTAACTGATGAGGTATAGGAAATTTGCTACAAGATAAGCTTCCACATTGCTGTTCTGTGTAATCTGGGTGCTACCAAGAATATAAAATTGCAGAACTTGTTCTAAAAACTATGTCAGGAAGCATTGTCTTTCATTATAGTATCATAAACATCTTTACATCTTGCATTTATAGCAGTTATTTATTCAAGACTTTAAAGTACATTCAGCCTTTTTTAGCTAAACTGGCAGAGAGGAAAAGCTGGCAGAAAGGGTATCACCCAGCTCAAAGTGCATTTATGCTCCAGTTCTTATAGTAAAGAGACTGACTGATCAACCTTGCCGGTACTTTAGTTAACAATATTTTTTCCCAGGTACTGAGTTTCTGGTCACCTTTACTTAGTCCATGTTTCCCCTCCTTAATTATGCAAGTTTTCATTTCTGCCCTAATCAACTTTTAATTGCAGAGAATTCATTTGTCAATTAAAACAAACCCTTCAAAGCATCAGCAAGTCTGTATGGAGCTGACAAATCTACAAACATTCGTGCCTCACACATGTACTCACACCACACACACACTTAGTTTTTGGTCACAGCACATCTCAACTCTGCAAAACTACGTCATACCAAGTCCAGCACTGCTACTTCTATTCAGCCTTCCCCACACAACTTTCATCCAAGCTACTTCCTACAGCCTGGATTTTCAGCTCCCCACCTAGTGATAATTTAAGGCTGAGCCTCAGCGACAGGACTCTCAAACTAAGAGAAAACTCCACAAAAGTACCCAATTCTCACCCACCATTTGTCCACACAGATGCTGCCATTTCAGCAAACCACAAAAGCAGCTGGTCCGCTCCAAAAGGCAGCCCATTTCCCTTTCCCTTCTTCCAGCACAGCCCCAGCAATTCAGAAACGAGCAAGCTGTCTGTATGCGCACACAGTCTCCTTCCAAGCCACTTCTCCCCCTTCCCACAGACAGCCAGTACAACAGGGAAATACTGTAGAGGCAGGCAGAATTTGTGCAATGCTTTATTTCACTGCTGAAGACTGGGAATCAGTTCTAGCAACAGACTCTTCTGTTACTCGGGCTGAGGAAGTCAGTAGTACAATGTTATTCCAAGGTGTCTGTCCCACCAAATCTCACAATATTGTCACTTGCATCTTTGTCCTTTTAAAAGGGCAATTCAAGCTGCAAAGTGTAACACTTCCAACCAGGTGCCCTCTGGTTGCTGGTATATTTGCAAGTCCTGTCATTTTCCAATAAAAAGAGCAGTCCCTAAACTTTTGAGAGTGATACTGCAGTCAGACTAAGACTTCAAGTGAAAGGCAGTAGCATAGATATTCACAACAGACAAACATATAATTATAGCAAAGCATGGAAGGCTCTATTTGGCACAAAGTGGAAAGCCAGAGCTTGCAAATCCAGAACAGAACATGTTTGTGTGATTGTGAAGAAATCAGTACTTGCAGCAAGAGGCAAGACAAGTTACATTAACCTTTTGTGGGAGAGAAAGGGAACCAGTAAAAGCCACACCTGCAATAGTATCTTTTATATTTCAGTCTTAACAGTAAGCAACATTTGGACTTTAAGTTCCTTCTAAAATAGACCTGATGATGCTGTACCTTACACAGTGTCAGCTAAGTATCTAACTTTACTACATTGACATACATCATACAGCAGATCCATATTAGTCCTCCTGAACTCCCATGAAAGTGCTTCCACAACTGCATAGCTAACGGTCAGGTGAATCATGAAATATAAGGCTACAAGTGCAGACAAACTGACTCTTTTATTGTATTTGGAAATACTGATTTCCAAAATAAAGCACTTTCAGGGTAACTGGAAAACATACTTTTTCCGAACCTGAAGCCTAAAAGTTAGTGGTGAAAGAGACATTTTAGAGTGAGGTAAACATACTGCATAGGCTAGGTATTTAAGTCCAAATTCCAAAAGTTATTATGGTCAATTGTGGTATTATTCATAATGGAACAGAAAGAAAAAACTATTTACTTATAAAATTCTGAAAACAAATCCAGGTTGACCCAAATTAGAAAATAACTGATTTACAACAAGTATTTCCTACTGCCTTTTTTTTGTCTTTAAAGTCAGCCAGACATAAGCAGTTTGAGAAAAGCTTTGCTGCTTTTTCCATGGAGCTGTTCCTTCTAGAACATCTGCTCAACCTTAGCTTGTCCCCTTCAATTAATTTGAGCCAAGACCAGTACTGGACAGTGTCACAACACTCTGGTGAATGTGGGCCTCACACCCCATGCTGCAGCTTTTCTTGCCCCAGTCCGAGTTCTGGAGCACCGACAAAGCTTTATGACACCGTGCTCAGAACAGAGACTGGTGCTTAACAGAGAGTGTCAGAGACCTCAATTATAATTTCAAGCTATTTGAAAGCTAAGTTATAATTAAGAATAGTGCCTTTTGTGGTTCTCATATTTTTATTGAAAATGTGTCCCTGCAGTTTCACTTTTTTTTTTTTAATATTCCCTTGTATCAGTGTTTAGTTCCCAGAAATAATTCCTGTCAGGCAGTGCAGTTTTCTGAAAAGATAGTATCGTCCATGCTCACCACGTTTTAAATAAACTCAGTAGAAGACAGTCAATGATAAGATTAAGATAAAGTGCATACATTCCTTTCTGGTACAGGTGACAAAACTGTGGTCTGAAAAAATAAATCATACTGAAAATTGAAAACGGCACAAGAAAATCCTACTGTGGTCATTTAGCACCCCACAAAGAAGTTGCCCCACTGAGTACTACCCAAAAATACTCTTTTTTCAAGTGTTTGTTAGCTTAAAAAAAATGGAACTTATAACATTAAAAATAATGGTTCCTTTTTAATTAGACTCTGAGAATCATGAATTTATGTAATCTCTGAAAGCTACAGCTCCACCAAGGCTGGCATATTGCCTCAACTACTTGTAAGTAGCTGCATTTTACCCTTTGGATCCAGGCTTCAAGCTCGCAAAAGCTTTAGAGTTCTTAAGGGAATGCGAAATTTCATTGAGGAAAGAGATAAAATGAGAGTCCCTTTCTGACTTCTTGGACTCAAAAATAACTACAATGGTAAAGTGAGGTTCAGGGCGAGTCAGAAAGTACGTGCTTTGGACTTTGTCATCATAGAAGTGAACAACCTTCTCCAAACTGTTGAGGTCAGAGGTTCTATCAGTCATAATCATGATTACGTTGGGCCAGTGCATAACAGGTCTGTCACTGGGCAGAGACACCACCGCAGGGTACTGATCCACTCCTTTGGGGGCTTCTCTGTACGAATGGGGGTGATGATAACCATGTCCCTGAAAACTCTCTGATCCACGATTGTCAAAAATTAAGGAAACATTGACAGCGTCATACTTCCGGATAAAGCTGGAAATTTTCCCATAGTAATCAGGATTCGTTTTAGCAGTCAAAGTTTTCATTTCAGATGCTGTTGTTTGTCGACTAAGGGCCTCATGAAAGTAAAAGCTAAATTTGGCAAGCAGAATGTTTTTGAGCTTCATCAGCCAGAGGAAGAGGTGTGGAGGTTGAACAGCCTTCTGAGACTGCCCTCCAAACAGATGCTTCTTGGTCTCTCGCTGTTTCTCAAAAATTTGGCCCCAAGTCTGTAGTTTTGTGTGAGCGGTGTGCAAGTTGACCAGGGATGGAAGGAACTTCCACTCTGAGATCTGAGCCTGAGCCTTTAAGAGATGTGCAAGCACATCTACTTCCAGCTGGAAACTGCTTTCAAGAGGACTGAGGATTGGATGATGAAATCTAGAAAACAGAATGTTATTCAAGATATGAGAACTGCTGTACGTAACCAGTGAAATAATCAGATGGTACTTCTCAAGTCACAGATGGAACACCAAACATCAAAGCAGAGTAAAGTATAAACCAAAACAAGCAACCTTGTTAATTATAGAAAACAGTTCTTTTAACATAATTAGGGCAAATATTTTAATGAGCATACAGCACTTTGTACTTGACAAAAACACCTGTCAGACATTTCTCTTTCAAAGCAACATATTAACATTTGAGGAGTTAAACAAAAATCATTGTTTATCTAGACCCATGAACCATTCTCTTTGAATTCTGGTGGTTTTGTTCCTATTTAAAATCCCTTGTGGTGGTAAATATATCTTGATAGTTCTGGAATAGCAGTAAGACATTAAGTTAAATCAAAGGCATTACGTTATAAGTTCTCCATTTATATAGGGAAGTGATGAGGAAGCCAAGTCAAGCTTTTTTTTCCCTTTTCTTATTCACCATAAATTTGTGATTGGAAATTAGTCAAAAGAACTGTGATTAACTGTAGGAACCAGGTCTCAAACTTCAAACTCTGGGGTATTAAAAGCAAGGAAAGGGAAAAAACATAACCAATTTCTCTCTCACTAAAAATTCAGGTCAAAACTAGCTCTCAATTTAACAGATAATAGAAGAAAAAAACCCAAACCACCGCATCTACCAGGTAGAAGTGCTACTCCACACTTTACTCACAACTGCAATTCTACCATAAGAACAAATCTTGATGAAATGGAATTTCTAGATCCATTCTATAGCTTTTTTGTCTCATTTTATTTTTAATAAACATCAGAAGGAAAGACAGATCCAGCCTACCTCCCTTGCCTTTGACATTCAAATTACTTGTAAATTTGTATCATCATGATCATTAAATAAATACTTAATTCAAACTGTGCAAGACTGTTCCACTTACAGAAAGTAAACATGTGCTTTAGAAAGAATGAGACTTCAGCAAAGACAGAAGTGGTCTTTTAGTAAATGTCTTCTCTAATACATTTTTAGGACTCTTGAGGAGGTCTCTGAGAAAGGACAACCAATAGCTCAAAGACAAGACTTGATGAGGTTTCCACTTAAGATAGATTTATCACCTCACTTCAGAAGAAAAAACTGGGTCTTGTTATTACTTTTAAACAAAGAGGTTTACATTGAATCCTTCCAATCTTTAACAACTCATCTTCAGACAAAGTGAAAGCGACTCCATAATTCACCTCAGATTCCAGAACACAATAAATATAATCATTTTGGAAATACTTGGTTCTGAACCAAAACACTTAATTTTGTTGCAGACCGGAAGAGAGAATAAGAATTTTAGGCTTTTCATCCCCTCTCCTATCACTACTTTTACTTTGACTTTCCATAAAGCTCCTACCAAAACACTAATTCTTAGGCTTGTGAAAATTGTCTAACAGTTCTATTGCTATTTTTAAGCTTCTCTTTTTTTGACAGTCGCAATTCATGTCTTGAAAGGATTTGCTATTAAGATCCAAGTCCAAATTTACTTGGAGAAAATGAAATTATGCCTGTCATAAACCAGCAAATGTTCTGCAGCTACGCCAGGCTGGGTGACCAGCCACCTGCTATACAGATCACATGCCAGCAACCATCACCTCTACCTGCTATCGAAGAGACAGTGATTACTGGGTACTGCGGTGGGCTGAGAAGACCTGAGTGTATTCACATTTCTTTCAATAAGAGTCAATTAAAAAGAATATTTTGATAACAGTCAACATTATATATTCCCAGTAGTTCTGGTATTCAACAGAAGAACAGTTTTTCTGCCTTGTATCAGAAAAGGGGGGAAAGGATTATGCAACACTATCTGTTCCAAGTATTCCCATCAAACGCTCACTTCACGCAGTGTATTCAACACACCTGCAGTCATATCAAGAAGGGTATTTTTCAGCCTTAAAAGCAATTTAAAAAAATACGCATTGTTGCAGCACTGCCAAGTTTCCTGGATTAACATTATGATGTATGGCTTCTTATTTTTACTTAGCTTGATGGCTCATAGCTATTTTAATATTTCACTGCACAGAAGGATTTGTGAAACTGTTTTAATCCAAAAACACACGCCTCAGCCACAGCTGAGAAGCCTGATATGGTTGCAGAGTAAACGAACAAGTTGTGTATTTAGTGTATCTGCTGCAATTACCTTTCATTACACAAAAGCACCTGACTGAGCTCAGTATGATGTAAACCAGACAGGTTTTTACCAAATTTCAAAAAGCAAGAGTGTTAAGAACTTAAAAACATATTAAGTTTTTAATTTTTTTTCCTCAAACCATTCTTGAAAGCAGAAGGATGCTGGAGTTTCATTTAGCAGACTATGAAGGGCCATTTTCCTACAGATTTTTACTTCCTTCCATAGATCACACGTGCATGCAAGTATTTACAAAATGCTGACTAGATGAAAACCATTTAACATTAAAAATAATTACATCAAAATCAGTTTACTAGTTACTTATTCGTTTTATACTAAGCTTTTAAAGGATCCTGCTTCTGATGCTGTTTTAGTTATTTCAGTTAAGATCCCACCTGATCCAACAGTTAAAAAATTCAGGAAAAGTTCCTCCTGCAGCTGTATTCTATAGAAAAACAGAGAGGAAAATGTCCAGCATTGGCCGTATAGAAGTCAGCAACGGGTAATTAAAAAAATAGCTTTAAACTGTTAAAAAAGAAGCTAACTGTAAAAAGGAGTTAATGATTTTTCACATACAGACAATGTGACTTGATTATTGACAATCTGTCATTCTTTTACCAGCAAGTGATGACTTGTTTTATGTTACCTGAATAGCTACTTTTAGATGTAAAGGAAAGAAACCAAGGCTAGAACCTGTTTACAGAACAGATACTCTGTCTGGCCTTAGCACAGTTGCTGACACAATGGCAGAACATCCCCAACTACAAGTGAGGAATATACTGACAGAAAGACGTCACTGGGTAAGGATGAGTTTATTTAACCTTTCACCTGAGAATGTCAACAATCTGAGATGACTTCCAGCCAGCACACAGCAACATAAAACCCCCCAGAAACTGGTCTGAGATAAGAACAAGCAACAGGGAGGACTAAACGAAGCTATCATTATCCTCACTTTTTTCAGGAATATTCTGTATGTGACTGGGAAGGACCACACAGCAGCGACTGGATTAGCTCTAGTAGCACCCTAGACCATCTCCATCTTAGAGACTGCTCACTAACCCAAAGCAACATCATCAGTGTTTCCCAGGGAGACGCTGCTTAACTTTTTAAAGAGGTTACAATAATTCCTTAGAAGTACAGATATGTCACTGTAATTTATTTAAATAGCCTAGTAAATCACCTCATATGTAACAGTCCTCAGTCATTTTGTCAAAGTATCAGTTTTGGTTTCCAGATTTTTTAACAGCGCTGTTGACTCAGCATATGCTCAGAGCAGATGGCAGTGGTTAGTGTTTAACATAAATCAACTTTTCAAAAACCCCTTGCCTCCCGTGACTCTTTAATGTTTATTGTACCAAGTAAAAAATATGTGAATTTCATTTTTCATTGCACTAACAGCCTTGATACTGTAACCGTTCACAAACCAAGAATTGCAGAACAATCACTAGTAAGATCAAACAGACTAGCTTTGATTTTCAAACTGCAAAGTTATGTAGCGATTTGCCTAAGTTGTTCCCCTCAAAAAAGGGAGTCAGCTACAGTGCTTCAATTTGGAATTTAAGAAAGCAGCATTCAATTATTCTGATTTTTCCTAGGTGTACACTTTAAAACATCATACCTGAAAAAATGTCATCTTAGACATTATTTTACTAAGAATTTTTAAAATTAGCTAAATTTGAAAGTTGTCTTCCTACAATGGCTACCTTGTTTTGCTTTAAAATAGTTAGAATTTGATTCTGTTGACAAGCATTCAAAATTTCTTCTTTTGTTAAACTGCCATCACCTTCAAGGCTCACAAGTGTTAGATTTGAAACACCCACTCCAGAGTCACTTAGAAACTTCATGACATTCTTCTGACAGGAAATATTAGATCTTAACTTCAAGAAACCATAACACCAGCGACAAAAGACTTGGAGGTGCTCATTCTACCAGTTCCAATACCTCTCAAGGGATGTGATAACAGAGCACCATAAAACCCTAGTAGGTATACCAAATAGCAATGCCGCAGCTTTTAGAATTAAGCAGATATATATTCTAGCCTAAAAGTAAAATTGTTGCATAAATAACTGTTTTATTTAAATACCAATTTTACTAAAGTCCATTCAGAATTAAGTCTTGTTTCCTTTCCACTCCTAATGAAAACGAGGAATCTTACATCTTTTTCAAGGAATATTACTCTCCTCTCTGCTGAATACTAATGTGCAGGGTATTAGTGAAGAAATATGGAGCATGGCTCCTTATGAACAGAAACACTCTCCATTTTTTATTTTTCTTCTTCAAAGGAGAAGTCATATTTTGAGACTGCACATCTGACATTGCTGATCAACATCCACTTCATACATGCATTCAGGCAAGATGCAGGTGCTGATCAGCAGTCAAAGGCCAGCAAAGTCTTTAGGCTTGCTTTGAACCTCAACATCATTTTATTACGGATCATATGTCTGAGTACTTATTGCCAGTAAAGAAGTACTGACCTTGAGCTGTATTTCTTTAAGATGGATTCCAAAATGTTTACCAGTTCCTCAGAGTTAATGAACTTTTGGGTGCTGAGCGTGTACATTTTTTCATAGAAGTCAGCAATTTCCATCCGAGCCTGAACAAAAAAACAGAGCTGTTCAGACAGGTGAGAAAGCAGCTCTTCCAAGTGAGGAGCTGTTCCTCCTAGTGCATTGCGACCCGTCGCCACCACCTTCTTCAGCTCATTATGCAGAGATGTGTAGATGGTTCGGATGGAGTCCTTTCGGCTGAAGAATGACTGACCACCTGTTCAGATAAATATGGAGGTATTACCAAAATCCAGGGAGAGCACAGATAGACAGCAATACTGGAAAACTGTATATAACCACGCATTTTTTCCCCTAGGTGTCCCTAAGACTTGCTTGATCACTGCATTTTTTTTAATCAAGAAACAAACTTCAGTGCATTATTTTGCAAGTAACTGAATTACACACAGCAGACACTCAGAGGCAATTTATGTCATTTCATGCAAATTTGTCCCAATTTACTTCAACTCCCTCACATCTGCCTCAGTTACAGTGTGACTTTTCAGAAAACAAGGGTTTGGTTAAATTTGAAGCTATGATACGTGACCCAGAAATCTGTTAATGTGGAAGCCAGAAGAATCAAGTCATGATACAATTTTAACAGCCTCTACTCCTATGAATAACTCCACAACTTTTCAAAAGACAATACCTCTTGAAATCATGAAGCACTCAAATTTGCAAAGCAATCTTTAAAGGGGAACCACGCAACATTTATGCATATCAACCGTGTTTCCAGTCCCTACACAATCTTAATATAAACCAGAACTCATGGGGAAAACAGTCACAGTTTATCTCAGTGAGACCACAGTGCAAGTTAATCCATAGATAAAACTAAGGAGGAAAAAGTCTGTGCTTCTCTCTACCTGCTCAACACTACGAGGAATTTAAAAGGAATCTAAAAGTGGAGAGTCAAAGTAAAAAGACATTTAACTTTGACACTACCAAAAGACTGTAAGAAGGTACTAACCTTATTTCATAAATTCAATTTACAGATGACTTTATGTGCTGCTGTGGCACTCAACAGTTGCAGCAGAGCAAGGATCACAGGGACTGAATCTACAGAACTTTTAAAGAGATTCCAAATTTACGTTCCACTTTAAAACTACTTATAAATTTTTGTAACAGCAGATCATCCATTTCACATCTGTTTTACACATACAATGTTCAAAAGCAACTTGAGGTAGGAAGGCAGAGAACTGAAAATCAGTGCAAAACAGCTGCCTTCCTAAGCCAAGAGATGCCCCCAGGTCAGGGGCAGGATGAAGAATCATCTGTTGTTGTTGTTCATGAAGCATATGAACATGCCTTAAGTTATCAATTTTATCCTCTCTGCAAGCATCAAATTCACTTTTTATAATCAACGTTATAGTCTTGTCTATAAAGATCTCTTTATAAAATAGTTCCAGATCACCACTTAAACACCAAAGCAGAATTTTCTTGATGCTTTGCTGCACGAGACATCAGACTCATATCCCTTGATCCATTTTCCATGCCAGTCTGCAGTTCAAAGAGAAAATAAGCAGCTTTGCCCAGAGGGCAACATGATGACAGCTCATCCTGTGCCAGTTCAGGATTTTTCTATTCACATACTGAGGGAGCGAGAAGCAGCCAAGATTGTGGCCAAAACTTCCTGAGATTCTGAATCATCCATGTGAATAAGAATTTTGCAGAGGCTGTCTCTAGCCTTGAGCACTTGCACACGTTCTCACACATATGCAGTTCTAATATCAAGCCCTAGTACTGCGGCGTGAATACAGCCTTAACCCACTGGTCATCCCACTGAGCTCATCTTTGCCAGAATGTCATCCAGACCATCCTAGCATGGAAATATTTCTCGTTAAATCTTGGGAATGGCAGGCAGGTAGCTAGTGTTAAGCAGGTACCAGACAATAAAGAGCTTCACCTATTTGTGCAGCCACTGTGCCTCCTGCACGGCATCTGTGTACATTTACTTCGTAGGGGCAGCCCAAATGGCACAGTTGATTTCTCAGTGAGCCTGATACCAAAAATGTCAGCAAATAAAGACTTATTTTGGAGTTTTAGACAGCGAGTACCCTTTATCAGGCCGCAAAAACATGAGGGAGGGAGTGATCTCCATCAGTCATGTGCAGCGAGACAAGAGCTGGAGACAGGATGCATTGCCCACTAACATACATGTCATCAATTTTCCCAGAAATCTCATGTGTATGCTATTACTTTCCAGGAACTAATTTTAACGTTATCATGAACTTCACAAGCTTCAAAACTCTAGCTAATTTGGAGCTGACTCCAGCTCCCTGTCTGGTCTAGCATTTGAGATGGGGAAAGACTGCAAACGGAGGCAATTACAGGAGAAGACACATCTGTTTGGCACAGATCATAGAATCATAGAATCACCAGGTTGGAAGAGACCCACCGGATCATCGAGTCCAACCATTCCTATCAAAATCACACTGAACACAAGACATTACCATCTGCAAAGACTGAACAGTGCCTGAAAAAAATACTACTTGAAAGAAAATGTGCTATCAGAGGGACACTCTGCCTAACTTTAAAAAAATATCATTACTTCGATGCAACTTAACTCTGCTTTAGCTTAAATCAAGTAATAGCGACTACTTCTTGTCTCAGGCCCACGGACACTTGCTGACCCAGCCACCTGCGTTTCAGACACGCACCTCAGCTAGGCCAGGGCCCCCAGGTACCCTGCACCACCAGCTGACAGGTGACTTCAGGGCCCCGCAGACCGTTCCCCCTCCCCCCAAGCCAAAGGCAGGGCAGGCCGGGAGCTGTAGGGCAGCGGGGCGGGGGACGCGAGGGGGCGGCGGGCGGTACCTAGCTTCTGTCCCAGGAAGGTCATGCTGTGATAGGCTTTCTCGGCGGCCGCCAGGTGCGCCAGCGCGGCCAGCAGGGCCAGCCAGCTGGCCCCCGCGCTCTTGTTGGCCTCCCGCTCCTTCTCCACGTTGTCCTTGGCCTTGTCGTAGGAGAAGATGCCCAAATGGGAGAAGAAGGTCTCCAGCACGGCCTGCTCTACCGGCACCGGCGCGGCCAGCGGGATCGACTCCCCCATCCCGCCCGGCGCCGCCGCCGCCGCTTCCGGGTCCGGCGCCGCCTGAGGGAAGGCGGTCACGTGACGGGAGAGGCGGGCGTTTGGTGTATCACGTGACGGGCCTTGGGGTGCGTCACGTGACGGACAGGAGTTGGGCTCTCGGCGCACGTGGCGGGAGGGAACGCGCGGGGCCGGCGGCACTTTCCGTTACCCGCTCGCGTCCGGCGCTGGGGGGTTCGCAGCGCGGGCAGCGGTCCCTGAGCGAGGCTCCTCCGCCCCACTGCGCTGTTTTTTAATGAAAATGAATTATGAAGCCCGTTTCAATGCTAAATCATAGAATGGTTTGGGTGGAAGAGAGCCTTACAGCCCATCCAGGTCCAAACCCCACCCCGCGACAGGGCAGGGACGCCTCTCAGCAGACCAGGCTGCCCAAGGCCCCATCCAGCCTGGCCTTGAACATCCGGTGCTGGGGCAGCCACAGCTTCCCTGGGCAACCTGTGCCAGCGCCTCACCATTCTCATAGCAAAGAAATTCTTCCTTATGTCTAGTCCAAATCTTCCCCCTTCCAATGTAAAGCCATTCCCCCTCCTCCTATCATTCCAAGCCCTTGTAAACAGTCCCTCCCCAGCTTTCCTCTCTCCCCTTCAGGTACTGGAAGGTTGCTGTAAGGTCTCCTTGGAACCCTAACTTTCTCTGCCTTCCTCTGGACCCATTCCAAGAGCTTCACATCCTTCTTATGTTGAGGATTCCAAAACTGGACACAATACACCAGGTAAGGTCTCACAAGAGAGGAATAGAGGGGCAGAATCACCTCCCTCAGTGGTTCATTCTATTTACAAGTTCCAAAATGGCAGCTCTTGCAGATGCCTTTATTCCTACCCTTTGACATTCCCCTAGCAAGACTCCCACACAACCTTCCAGCTTCTGCAAACATCTTGTTTCCTCTCCCCTGCAACTGGGAGATCATCGTCTGCATTGATCCCCCATTTTCCAGTCATACTTAGGACAGGTGCTCCCTGCAGATTCCCCATGGAGGTTATAAGGCAGCACATAAAGCGTGAGACACAGGGCACAAAGCACTGGAAGGAGGCTGTGGTGGCAGTATCAATTGATCCAGCTCCTGCAGGACAACCACCCCCCACTACCTTGAGCAAGGCTCACTCCTCTCCTGGTAGAGTTGCAGTTCTCCAACTACTCCAAAACCAAAATATCCTCCATTTTCTCTCTGAATAGTACTTATCTGCAGTGTACTCCCATCATTTGCTTTTAAAACATTAGACAAAACACATCAGTTCACCAACTCTGGGCAGGACCCATATATTAATTAATATTCACTGCTCCTCTTGTCCAGGTAACACTCAGAACAAACCATAACCTAAAAAAAGCACCAAAGGCAAAACATGGTTTAGGGGTGAAACAGATGTTTTCATTAACTTCAGCTACCCCGTCTCCAACACTTCCTTTGCTGTGGCATCATGTTGCAAATAGGAAAGCCTAAGGATTGGGTTTTTAATAGAAAAATTAATTAAAAAATAGTTTTGTCAAAACCATTGGTCTGACACCAAAGATATACCTGCCAAGCCCGTCAACCTCTTTTATTTCCAGTTGCAGGAACCTCTGTATGTGTACCTGAGTTAATTCAGAATGGTGTGTAACATCCTTGAAACATTTAGGTTAGAACCTAAGTTTTGGATTTTAAATGCTTAAAGTAGCTTATGTGAAGTTACGAGGTCTTTACTCTTACAGCTGATAAGTTTGAGTTTTGCATGCACAGAAAAACTGCTTCCTCCCCTAAATTCAACTATACTTACTCAGCATGCCTAAGGGACAAAATGAATGCAAGATTTTATAGCCGCTAAACAACAGACTTATTCTGACCTGGAAAGCTGGTTGAGATTTTGGTTTATCCATGGGGTAGTTTGGTAATTTAAGTCACCACCTTAAACATCAACCTGTTTCAAGGCAATCAAACTGTGACTAGCAGGCTGCCAAGAGTTTACAGAAACTAAAAAGAGTAGGAAAAAAAGACTTTTTGTTATCCACGGCACTGTTTCCAAAAGACAGCTGAGAGTCAAAGGTTCAATAAGACCTTTATTACAACACAGAGCTGATCACACGTTTTCTTATTTAAAAGAAGGTATTTGGTCTCTTGGTGGTAAAACGTGGTTTGTGCTGGCGACGCAGTACTCTGTGTGGCAGAGGGAACTTGATTTTAGAATCCTGCAAGAAAAAAGTTTCCATGTTAATCAAGGTATTAGATGAACAAAAAAAAAAGCAGTTTACAATAAATGGCTAAGCTATATTCAACTGTTAACTTATGTATTGAGAAGCAATGAATCAACAAATTAGACATAGCTCCTACATGCCTTAGGTTTTGCAGTTCTACTTGAAACAAATGCCTGCTTAAAGGCAAGTTTGCTGCAACTTCATATGCATTTCGTGCAGCTGAACATTCTTTCAAACGGTTCTGGCTTTAAAAGTCTTGATCATAACACAGCACAATTATGCATCTATGCATGCAAGTTTGGTTCTCTCCCCTATTTCATCCTGCAAAGCAAACTTGTACCAAACAAGAGAGCGAGGGCCTTCCAATCCAGTGTCTGACCAGGACCCACCAGCCTCTGTGATGTTAATTCACTTACATGGAACTGCTTGACCGCAGGTCTACGGCACTTGCTAGCAGCAATTTCCTCAACTTTCATGATCTGAATAGAGTGAGCACGGGCACGATGACGGGCTCCCATGTCGCGGTCTGTAACAAGGGAACTCATTAAAAATCAACCTTACCACATTTTAATTTCAAAAATCTCACTAGCTTTTTTTTCAGGAAATGCTTATGGTACCATCTACAACTATTCATATTTCTGGTCAACTCTACTTACACACACTTAGTTTAGTATCTAAAGTGACAGCAGAAATACCACAAAAAGAAAATGAAGCAGCAGCTTCTTCCTGGAATTTATAACCAAACTCCACCAAGAAAATATTATCGTATTCTCCTTGCCTGATTTCAAGAAGATACACATGTACAGAAGTAATTTACAAAGAACTATTTCATTTTTTGCACATGAAAACTGTGATTCAGAATCAACACTGAAACATGATTGCTGGACAAACATGAGCTTCAAAAAAAACCTGCATCCAAAAGGAAGGCACAAGTACAGGTAGGATCTGTGGTTACCTTTACTTTTCTCAAAACTGACAAATTGTAGAAACTTGTAAATTGATATTTAGCCCATATAATCATGCTTTCAGTAAAGGAGGAACCCATTTGCTATAAGCTACCTAAAAACTTCCCCCTGCAGCACAGAAATACACTGCCTTCAAACCATGATGTCTATAGCTGGTTCCACGTGAGGTGTTTTTTGAAGTACTATCATGTTTGTAACTCCCACAAAGACCTGCTTATTAAAAATTTACCTTGCCAAAAGCATTCTTGAATATAAAGGCATCAAAATCACTGTATCAACACAAATTAAGTTCTTGGGTCTTTTAAGCAGTCCTTCAGTATGTTAATTAACAGGAACTATTGTAAGTTAATGTAGAACCTTAAATTTCACTTTCAACAGCACTTCAGCTTTTGAAAGGCGACAAGATACATTTAATATCTGCACACATGACAAGAATATCATTATTAAGAACAATATTCTTTGGGTTTTTATGTGCATTCTGCAGTGTATATAAGACTCAAATATCAAGAGTATCAGCTATACAAATGGTCCATTCCTCATGTACTGCACGTAAGAGACTGAAATCAGGACAACCTTTAATTCTCCCCTGAACCAAGGCAATGAGATCTTGGAGCAGCAAGTTCCCCTGTGATATCTAATTTACGTGCACTCGAAAGGACACACGTCAGTATGTTCCACATGGTACCTGAAATAGTCTTGGGACTTGGGACAGTACACTTGTTTTAAAACTATAAAAATAGCACAAGAAATGCATACAGCACCTAAAAGGTGATGAAATTCTCAGCCTGCTTGCAAAAATCATTACTAGAATTATATAAAGCCATACCAGGATGAAGTGGGAATATTTTCAGCTAGAAAAAAATATATAAAAAGTGGTAACAAATCAAGATACCACGTACATGATACAAATACATCCATGGACTTTTCCAGGCACTCCCCACTTCATTCTTCCAGTGTTTCAGTTATAGCATGTATTAAGTAAGCACATTTAATGCCAGTTTAAGATTTAATCTTGCTCTTATATACTAATCAAACCGTGTTATCCCTCAAAACAGTTACATGTACTTACAGCACTGAGTGACCGCACCAGCGGTGGTCAAATCCCTGTACTCTCTATACATGTTGTGAGTTCCGCTACGAGAATCATAGCGCAACCAAATACCAAAATTTTTTACCCGCAGAGGGGACTTCTCATACACCTGGAATTAGACAAGAGCACAAAAGCAGTTAGAGACAGTACATCACTAGGATTTCGCAAGTTTAAGAATGAGTATTTCAGAGCTCAAATAAAACCTTGGTGGCAAATTTGTCAAAAACAACTATTTCTTCTTCAAGTCCTGGTGATTCAGAATGAAGAATTTAAGTATTTCAGCATGGAAATAAAAATTAGCATAAGATTCCAGCTCTAAGGAACATCCCTTAAGCATCAAGGCAGATGATTGTAAGCATACAAATATATACTTTCCAAGTATTATTAATATCCAGATGACTCTTAAAAGGAATACTCCACAATGAAGCAAGCATAAAATCTGACAGCAGCACTGACTAGTGGCACAGTTCAAAACTCTGAAGTGCTGATAGATAAGTTTCTTCTCAGTTTACTGGACATACACTGCCACCTGAAGAAAAAACCCCTGTCACTTAATTTCAAAATCTCCCCCAGCAACGGCACTTCAAATACATTCCTTTCACATATACATTCCTTCCACATATACATCAGCTGGGATTCCTTACGTATCTCCCTCTTTTTTAGGTTTTTAATCCCGCACCTGCCCACAGTACACAATCTCTCCAGAAGACTTCTTCATCTTCTTCAGCTGAGAAACGAAGTACCAGAACCGGGACTTGGCCACAACATGGTTCGGAGCAAAGATCCGCATGCGGTAGAGAGGAGGGGTCGTGCATTTTGGGGTGGGCAGGCATCGCCCAACCACCTTGTACTCCCGCAGCTGAAAGGAAATGAAAGACAGGTTGGATGGCATTGTGAGCCCCTGTGCGCCAGCCCCCACCAGCCACAGACCCATCCCGTGGAAAACATCACAGCTCCATGCATGAACACCATGACAAGGCCAGCCCGAGCCAAGGGAAGGGGGAGAGAATGTTTTATTCCTGAACAAACCAATATGAGTTGTAATGTAGAATGCAGGGCCCGTATCAATGCCGATTCTAATAAGGGAAGTCAAAGAACAGTAAAGTCCTCGTTTTGCGATATTTAGAAAATAAACCAACGTATGATCAGCATCTGGCTAGCATTTCCAGAGCCAAGAGATGGGAGGTCAAGATATCCCTCATTTCGAGCCTTATTTTTAAACTTCAAAGAAAGCCAGATGCCAACAAACTACAGTAAGGAGCTGCTTTGCAGGCATCACTCAATAAAGGACTGTGGGGAAGGAGACCTATTAGAGGTAGTACCGCAAACTATGATTAATATGCACGACTTTTATCAGAAATATAATACATGCGTATAAACTCAGTGAATAAAACACTCGCTCCTTGTAGTAGCCGGTACCTGCGACCGGAAGACTCATGTCCCATACAGCCGGTATCGCATTAAGGCAACGCCTGCTTCTCAAGCCCCCTCACTTGACGTTAAAAAAGATTTTTTTTTCCCGGTTTGGGTGACGAAGCCTCCGCCACGCGATCGTGGGACCCCCCGCCACCCCACGTGATCCCCCCCAATCCCACGTGACCCACGCGCGCGGTGGCGCCGCCGCCATGTTGGCCGCGCGTTCCCCCGTCACGCACCAGGCCAGGCCGCCCGGGCGCGGAGAGCCCTCTACCGAAAGCCTCGAAAGTCACAAAAGCCCCGCGCCGCCCGCCCCGACGTCCTTCTCAGCACCGGTGCGGGCCGCACCCGACCCCGGGCACCCCGAACCGTCACTCACGGTGCCCGACGCCTTCATGCTGCTGCCTCCTCCGCGGCGCGCAGGAAAGGGAAAGGGCCGCGTGCGGCACCGCCCCTTGAGGCCCCGCCCCTCCAAGCACCGCCCCCTGCGCGTGCGGGTCACCCATTGGCTGCGCTGGCGGAGGGCTGGCGGCTGGGCGGGAAGAGGGGGGCGGTGCTCGGGGTGAGGCGCCGGGAGCTCCCCGGATACCGAATATGCGTATGGAGGACATGGAGATGATGAATGGCAGCCAGCACGGCTTCACCAGGGACAAATCCTGTATGACCAACCTAATGGCTTCCTGTGATGGGGTAACTGCTGCAGTGGGCACGGGTAAACCAAAGGATATGGTTGTATCTGTACTTCTATAAAGACACAGTCCCCCACAACATTCTTCTCTCTAAATTGGAGAAATATGGTTTTGATGGGTGTACGGTGGATAAGAAACTGGTTGGATGGTCGTGTTCAGAGAGCAGTGGTCAAAGGCTCAAAGTCCAGATGGAGATCTGTGACAAGTGGTGCCCCTCAGGGGTCCGTACTGGCACCAGTGCTGTTTAATACCTTCATCAATGATATAGACAGTGAGATTGAGTGCACCCTCAGCAAGTTTGCAGATGACACCAAACTGAGAGGTATAGTTGCCACAGTGGAAGGACGAGTTATCATCCAGATGGACCTGGACAAGCTGGAGAAATGGGCCTGTGTGAACCTCTTGAGGTTCAATAAGACCAAGTGCAAGGTCCTACACCTGGGTTGGAGCAATCTGCAGTTTCAATACAGGCTGAGGATAATGTGATTGAGAGTAGACTGGCAGAGGACTTAGGGGTGCTGATAAATGAGAAGCTCAACATGAGCCAGCAATGTATACTCACAGCCCAGAAGGCCAACTGTGTCCTGGACTGCATCGAAAGAAGTGTGGCCAGCAGGTCAAGGGAGGCGATTCTGTCCTTCTAGTCCACTCTGGTGAGATGCCATCTGGTATATTGTGTCCAGTTCTGAAATCCCCAATGTAAGAAGGATACAGAGCTGTTGGAATGGGTCCAGAGGGCTACAAGGATGATCAGAGGGCTGGAGCACCTTCCATACAAGGACGGGCTGGGAGAGTTGGGGTTGTTCAGCCTGGAGAAGAGAAGGCTCCAAGGAGACCTTATAGCAACCTTCCAGTACCTGAGGGGGCTACAAGAAAGCTGAGGAGGGACATTTTATGAAGGCGTGTGGCTATAAGACTAGGAGGAATATGGCTTTAAATTGGAGAGGGGACAATTTAGATTAGATATTAGGCTCATGGCAGGGAGATTGGAACTGGATGATCTTTAAGGTCTGTTCCAACCAAAACCATTCTATGATTCTATAATGTATTTCCTACTTACATATATGTATATTTTTTTTCCAGAAATCTTATGCATGTTCTGTGACTTCCCAAGGACTAATTTTAATGGTATTATGATCTTCACAACAGTCCAATCTCTTGCTAATTTGGAGCTGGCTCCAGCTCTCTGCCTGACTTTGCATTTGAAATAGGGAAAGACTGCTAACAAAGGTGACTATAAAAATAGATACATCTGTTCAGCACAGATGATACTGAACAGAAGATGTAACAGTGTCTGGAAAAATGGAAATACGCTACTTCACTAATTGAAGAAGCATGCTATGAAAATTATGCTGTCAGAGGGATATTCTGTCTAACTTTCTAAAAATACAGTGACTTGGATGAACTTAACTCTGCTTTAACTAACATCAAAATATTCCCCTTTTTGTAATAGTAACTACTTCTTGTATCAGGCCCTCCCCTGCGCACTGGACACAGCAGGGCTGCAGACCCCTCTCCTTGTCATCGTGGCCATGGGACCCACATGGTCCCTGTAGTAAGAGACCCGGCTGTGTGTAACCCCAGCCCCTGCTCAAGCCCTTCTTGTATTGTGGCAGAGGATGTGGCAAGGAGTCTGGGGGTTCTGGCCAGCAGCAGGTTGACCATGAGCCAACAGGGTGCCCTGGCAGCCAAGAGGGCGAACCACGTCCTGGGGAACATCCAGCACAGCACTGCTAGCTGATCAGTGGAGGCTATTGTCCTGCACTGGTGTGGCCTCACCTCAAATACTGTGTGCTCTATTGGTTGCTGCATTGTAAAAAGGTTATGAAGCTACTGGAGACTGTCCAGAGGAGGGCCACAAAGCCAGTGTAGGATCTAGAGGGAAAGTTGCATGAGCAGTTGCTGAAGTGGCTTGGTCTGTTCAGCCTGGAGACTGAGGGGGGTACCTCACAGCAGTTTATTTTACAAGGGAAGGAGGAGGATTAGGTGCTGATCTGTCTGGTGACCAATGATAGGACCAGAGGGAAGAACAGAAAGATGTGCTAGGGCAGGATTAGGTTGGGTAGCAGGGAAAGGTTCTTCACAGAACCTTTCTGTGGATGGTGGTGGAAGCACTGCAACAGGCTCCCCTGGGGAGAAGTCATTGCACCGAGCCTAACAATATTCAAGAAGCATTTGGACAACGTATTCGGACACACGGTGTAAATTTTGGGGTTGTCTTGTGCACGGATAGGAGTTGAACTCGATTATCCTTGTGGGTACCTTCCAACTCATGTAATTCTGTCACTCTGCGAGGCAGCAGCCAGCCCCGTGCTCCCCTCACAACAACAGCGGAAAAAGGCCAGTGCTGGCTGTCACGAGGTTGCTGCTGTGGATCGCACCCGCCCCGCCAGTTTCCGGTTCGCGGAGGGAGTTTGGGGCAAAACGGGCCCGTCCCGATTTATCCGGTCAGTACCAACGGTTTCCCATCGCCGCGACCCGTGGTCTACCACCCGCCGCAGGAGGCGGGGCCACAACTTCCGGGCTGGAGGCCACGGCTTCCGGGGGCGGGAGTGGAGACCACGCCCACAGATGGGAGGGCGGTGCTACAGATCGCACGGGGCGAAGGGAGCTGGCGGCCACACCCACGCGTCGCAGAGGGCGGGGCCACGGCTTCCGGGATGCCGCGGGGCGTCGTAGGGGACAAGGCCCTGGCGGCCACGTCCGCGCGCCGCAGGGGGCGGGGCTACGGCTCCCAAGGTGCCGCGGGGCGCTAGAGACTACGCCCGCTCTCCGCATAGTGGGCGGGGCGCTGTCTGCACGCACTGCGCGGGGGGCGTGGCTACAGCTCTCAGAAGAGGAGGCCGCGCCCACTCTCTGCGGGAGGAGTGGCGGTTACGTCTCCCAGGGTGCCGCGCGGCGGGGGTGCCGCGTCGGGGCGAGGTGAGTAGGGTTGGGCGCGCGGCGGAGCGCCGCGGAGCACGCCGGGAGCCGTAGTCCTGAGGGGTGGCGGCGGCCCTGCCCGGTGCGCGTTCCGCACGCGCGGAGCCGCTCTCCTCCTCCTACTTCTCCTCCGGCCGCGGGGGTGGCAGCGCCATGCAGGAGTGACCGGGAAGGTAACGAGGGGGCGCGGCGTCACTCAGCTGAGGGGAGCTGCGCTGGTACCGGGGCCTCCCTCGAGCCCCCGGATCGGTCCCAGCCCGCCCGGTGCTGGAGGCCGCCGGTCCCTGCCGGGCGTGGCCGCCGGGGGCCGCGCAAAACACGGGGCTTAACCTCTTTTCTCGTAGGCTCTGGCGCGGTGGTGTCGGCGTGGCCGTGGTGGGGGAAGGGAGAACCCGCGGGTCTCGGGCTGGTAGAAGAAGCAGTTACTGTTACAAGAACTGGGATATTTTTTTACTTAAGCTATAAAGCAGAGTTAGGTCGCATCTGAGAAGTTGCGTTTATTGAAAGTCAGACAGAACGTCCCTCTGACAGTTTGTTTTCTTTCAGACAGTGTTTTAACAATTTTCATCGTTCTTTGGTGATGATAACGTCTCGTGTGAAGCATGATCTGTGCTGAGCAGAGGTGTCTTCTCCCGTATTCATCCCTGCTTGCAGCCTTTCTCTATCTTAAATGCAAGGTCAGGCAGACAGCTAGAGCCAGCTCCAAATTAGCAAGAGAGTGGACTCTTGTAAAGTTCATAACAACATTAAAATGAGTCCTTGGGAAGTAATAGAACGTGTGTAAGATTTCTGGCAAAATTCATCTACGTTCACGTTAGTAGGAAATACCCCCCGTCCCAGCTCTTGTCTCGCTGCACACGATGGATGGAGATCACTCCCTCGCGTTGCCCAGGCCAGATAAAGGGTGCTGGCTTTCTAAAACTCCAAAACGAGCTTTGGAGAGTCTATTTGCTGGCCCTTTCGGGATCAGAACTACCCCATGAAGGGAGGGACCCTCCCGGCACACTCTCGGGGTGCCCCGCGGCGGGAGGAGCGCTATGTCGCGGCGAGGAGGGGTGGAAGGGGTTGGGTTGCAGGCCTGGTGTCTCTGCGCTGGGTGGGAATGAATGAACCGATCGCTCCCCCAGCCCTTGGCTGAGCTGCTGTGGAGCATGTGGCCACGCAGCGAGGGGGGAGTGGGTGCTCCCACCGAGGTTTGAGGGGAGGGAGGCCTCGGAGGGAATTCCTGGACGGTAAGAACGTATCTGAAATGAAGACCTAATGGGTCGCTTCCAGAAAGAGAAACTTTGTAGTCCCATTGAGAAGTTCTCCAAGTAGCTATGATGACACAGCTGTTCGTTTTAACCACGTGTTAGGTCAGTGTAAAAGCTGCATGATTACAGAAGACAAAACAGAGATCAAATAAGAATGTGAAAGATGATCTGTTATTGCCTTTGTTTTATTAGAGAGTAAACTTGAGGGAATTGAAATGGAGGATGTTACTGGCTCTGGTCTGCTTTCACAATCTTGTAAATACCTAAAATGAGTGCAGTGAATGAAGTGTTCTTTAATTACCGATTGAACCTGTGGTTAGCATCTGTAGTAAAAATGGTCTGAATGCTTTAATGATTAGAGCACATCTGGACCCAAGTTACTCACCTTTGACCGTCCCCACTTAAATTGTGACTACATTTTCCTGTATGAAAGCAGTCTCTGCTATCAGATGGGTTTTATCTGTTTAATATGTGTAAGAGAATAAATTATCCTGATGAGAGATACATATACCTACCTGTATGACTTCACTGTTAAGGAACTACATCCTCCTAATTACAGTAAGATTGGTTTGCCACCCAACAGAGAGTATTGCTTAAGAGCAAAAATAACACTAGGTAAATAAGATGATGCTTTCTACACAGCTGCCTATTAACTATTAATGTTATTCTTCATAAATAAAACTTGCTTAAATGGTACACTTGGCATTTTAGTTGAGTATATCTTGCGAGCTGTTAAGTGCTATTAAAATTGCAGTGCTATTTTGCTTTTCATGTTTAATTGGCTGGTAAAACAGATCTGTGGCGGTAAAGCTACCTGCTTACCATGCCACGTAGTGTGAGAAACTATTTTGTTAGCTTTCTCAGAAAGCTTCTTTAAATAGTCTATCTCAGTAATTGTCTTCTAGAGTTCGTTAGTTAAGCTCTTAAGAAAGGCTATCTGGTAGAAGATGAAATTTTAAATATGCTTGTGTAACATATAGAATTAATAGAACTGGTTGGCATTACTATTAGCTAAACAAGTGAAGAGAATGCATGTTTAAGCCAGGTTATTTTTAATAGCAAAATTTAGCACCCAGGTGCAGAAGATTACTACTTTTGGGGTAGATGGTGTAGTGATACCAGCAGGAAAGTATACCAGAAATATGCTTCTATATATTAAATAGTTTTATAAGTTTGAACCAGACCCTAATTGGAAGATGCTGGTAAAAAAACCCCAAACAAACAAACCCAAAACAAAAAAAACCCCACTAAGCCCAAAACCACACAACCAAATAAAGAACAAACCC
Organism: Piaya cayana; assembly: GCA_013389865.1. NCBI lineage: Eukaryota > Metazoa > Chordata > Aves > Cuculiformes > Coccyzidae > Piaya > Piaya cayana. The sequence goes on along the minus strand of WAAB01018490.1, from coordinate 209,826 downwards.
CCAAATTAAAACCCACCAATACCAGCTCCCTCAGCCCCACCCACACCCCAAACCTGCCAGCAACCACCACATTTTCCCTGCAGTATTTAATTTTGTTTTAAGCTGGCTGGTTTTGATGTTGATGATGGGGAAGACAAACTGGGGGCTGGGGATGCAGAGGGAGAAGACTCAACAGAGGAAGTTTAATCCCTAAAGGTTTTGACCCTGAGCGGGATTGTTCTGTGTTGTAAGGCAGTGTGTGAAGCTTGATTTGCTACGAGTCATCGCTTTGTTCCAGATTTTCTGGTTTGTATACTGCCGCAACCTGCAATTTTTGTTGGTACAAAGTCAATTTTCATTATCAAATGGCCTTTCATGGTGCATTTTGTTACAGTGTATTCTGTAATGCATTTTATAGAAATGCCTGTTACTGTGGTAGATTTTTGGGCATGCTTGCTGTCAGTTGTCACTGTGCCACCTTTCTTCCAGTGGGGGAGGGTGAACAGTGGAGCGTGTGCGAGACACGCAATACCAAGAAATCGGAAATTCTACCTATACGCACGCATGCAGCTTCGAGCCACAGCTCCTTTGTATTTCCTCTCTTCCTCTTGCCTGTCTTCCTGTCCCCTACCTCCTACATGCTTATGTAAGAAGGCCATATTTCAGGCCTAATTAACTATGTTACCATCGGGGAGAGCTTGGAAGGATTGATGGCTTTGTCCCCTCTTGCTGTTTTACAGCACCCTAGTATTTGGTAAAGATTGTTTTTTAATCCATTGTGTTCTACTGAAGCATTGCAGAACAGCCTCTAGAGACACATAATCTTTAGAACATTTGTCTACCTTGCTTGTTAATTTTACGCTGGATTTTCTAAATAAAAATCATGGCTAATAATTCAGCACCTGTTAGTAGAAACAGAAAACTTTAATAACTCAGTATGATATATTTTATGGTTAATTTCCAAGATGCTTCTCTTGAGTGCACTTGGTTTAGAAGGAAGACTTCCTAATGGCTTTGCCTCCCTAGAGAAAATACTTCATAAATGGGTTTATGAAGCATCTTAACAGTGTTAGAGATGAGTAGAGATTTTTTTTTGCAGTTGTCAGGTTTATGGTGAGGGGAAAAATACAACAGTTTTTTCAGTAGCAGATTTATGCTTATGTCATGTCTTGCTGAAACCTCTGGTTTTTAAATTTGAATTCAAACCTCTCAGTTGAGTAGTACACATCATGGCATTTCTCTGTTAAGATGATATTAGGTCTTTTAAAGAGAACTGAAATATACGGACACTTCAAATTTTCCTTGTTCAATAAGTCTAGTACTATTATAAACTGATTGAAGGACTTAGAATGCTGATACCTGTATTAGAAGTGTGCACATTTTTGGTGGAGTATGTACTGTGTGTTTGAGGTTTGTGGGCAAAATTCTGTGGTTATTGCCATACTGCTTTTAATTTTTGTTCTGCTGAGCAAATGAAGATTCTCTTTTTCTATTTGCAGATGGTTGTAGTTTTGCCTCTGGAAGAAGTGGGCAAACCAGTTAGAAATAGAAAACAAAAAGTATAGCAATAGAAATGGATGAACAAGCCCTTTTAGGGCTAAACCCGAATGCTGATGCGGACTTCAGACAAAGAGTATGTAATTAACATGCTTATCTCTCTAATAAGTGGGGAATGCTGTTTTCATGTAAAAGTATTGTCTTTTTTCTGCAGGTTTGCTTGTTTAAAGAGACTGTGTGTTCTTGGTGGCAAGTACAAAACAGTCATGTCACAAGCTTATATGTAAGCTGAAGATCGTGTGTCACCAGTTCTGTGAAATTACACTTAATGTGCATAGAATTTATTTTGCTGGGCTCTGACATTTTCAGACCTTTCAATTTTTTTATACTCATTGCTCAGCCCATATGTAGATTCCCATGGGACGAAAAACAGCTGCTGAAAACGAGTTGCTTGCCATCGTTCTTTTAATTCTTAGGTGTGATTTTTATTTGAATGGATTAACCACCTTTAGCATCTTTTCATGAAATGTTTTAACTGTAATGAAGCTTGTATTAGTGTAGGGAGTGTAGATTAAGAAAGAATTGTGGTATATGGGTAATGCTTTTTGTAAAAGAGATGCTGATATGAAAAGGCATTGTGATTTATATAACCATTTAATGAGTAAATATTTCTGCTCGCTGCTTGGTTATCAAGTTGATTCAACTGTCTACAAGATGACCTGCAGTAGAACTTTTCAGAAATGAGGATGTTAGGACCTTGGGTTTGTGGCCATAAAGCAAATCCTGGAACGTATGAAAATGTTAAAAAATGTAGTTTGCTGCAGCCTCGTTGTTAAATATGTTGGTTCTGGGTATTTGTCCTTCTTGAAAGAATAACTGATCTGTTCTGTTGTAGAATAGGACTGTAAAATTCGAAGTTCATAGGTTTATTGACCTCTTAACTGTGTCCAATTGTGAAACATTGTATAGTAAAAGGTGACTTGCCTTTTCACTAATCAGGTGAGATGTAACCTATAAAGGAAGTAACAAAATTTCTAGTAAAACTGTTCAGTTTAAGAAAATTACTAGTGCTGGCTGAAGAAAGTGAATTCTTGTTTTAAGAACTTTTATTGACTCATTGAATAATTACTTTGGGAAATAGCTTTGATAAATGGAAACAATTATTAACTAATTCAAAACAAAACAAAAAACCTCACAAATGAGCAACCCACCCTTGAAATAGATACGTACATAGATAGAATTGAAGTAATATTGTTAATCTATTCTGTTTCAGAAGTTACCTCAGTGTTTCGTGTAACAAGCCACACTAAATCTTAAAGCAATTTGATTAATTTAATTGTTGTCNTCTAAATGTGAATGAGAGGTCTTGTTCTATGGTTTGTTCTTTTTTTTACATGAAACTTGTTTGGATATTTGCAGGCGCTAGCCTACTTTGAGCAGCTGAAGATATCTCAGGATGCTTGGCAAGTCTGTGCAGAAGCATTAGCTCAGAGTATATACAGGTAATGTAGATAAGAATCATCACTTATTTTCATTACTAATATGTTTGCTTCTGTGTTTAGCCCTACAGCATAATAGGCAAACTGTAAACTGCTGAAAGTTAGTATGCTCATCATACTGTTCCTAGTGTCATAGTCGATTTGTGGCTTCTGTATAATGCTTTTCAAGGAAGAGCGCTGTATAAAACTGCATATTAATTCAGGAGCCTAAAGACTGCTGCTTTATGAAGTCCAAGAAAAAAGAATGAGTTCTAGTGGTAACTTTTGGGGAGGAGTGCTGAAAATTTCCTGTGTGAGACTCTAGGCTTTATATGCAGTAATCTCAGCAGGTCCTTGTCCCTGTTCTGTAGACTAAGCCATCCCATTTTATGAGACATAAAGAACGTGTAGTCACCACTGTTTTTGTACAACGTTCTGTGTGTTTAGATCTCAAATACCAGGTTGTTGCTGTATCATGGAATAATTCAGGTTGGAATGAAACTGAGGGATGTAGATCTCCTGAATAACAGCAGTCATTTATACCAAATGGTTTTTTTGGTAAGCAATTTACCAAAACTTCTGCCTCGAGTAATTAACAAAATCACAAGATTCAAAAATGATGTTTTATAATCCTTACTACAACACATTAGGATTGTTGCAGTTTTTAGGGAGGTTAAACTCTTGTAGATTAGTGTGTGGAATGTCCCTTCCTAATCTGTACCTCAGTTTGTCTTTAGCTTTGCTCTTTAAGACACAAAGTACAACTTGCACCTAGTGTACTAATGAACCCCAAACATGTTATTGAAGCCTGACAGCTTTTGCACAGGCAGGATACAATGGGTTAACAGTTGCTCATTTTTACCAAATGAGCTCCTTGAGTATTTGTCATTTTTTGATTTGAAGTAACAGCAGTAGCATTTGAATCTGGTGCACAGTAATTCTTGATTTGCTAAAGAGACACCCTGGTTGTAATATTTAACGTATTTGTTACTTCCTGGAGAAGCGTACCACGTTGCCAGCAGTAACAGAATTTTCTTTTCCTTTCTAGTGATGATCACATCAAGTTCTTTTGCTTTCAAGTTCTGGAGCATCAAATTAAGTTCAAGTGAGTGATCTTTCTTGACACCAGTTGTATATGTCCATTTAGTTTTCCCTTTTTATTTTTCTTGCAGAGAAATTTAAAATGGTATCTGTCATTTTGGTGTGTTTGATAAGGTGGCTTTATTCCATCCCAGAGGACTTTCTTGTATTTTTTGTAAAGGAGTTGGGTTTTGAGTAGCATGTTCTACTTAGCTAGTCTAACACCTGTGTGGCCTGATAACCAAGGATCACTTGAAACTTACTTAGCTGTTTCTTCTGGAGATTCAGGCTTTACTCTGTACTCTCACTGATTTTTTGCAGAGGAGAGTCCTGCAAGCAGCAGCCTTGCTCAGTACTGAGTCCTGGACTGCAGACAAAGACCTATTCATTCAGTAACCATGGCAGAAATGTTTAGAGAAAGTAGTCTTTTCACAGAGTGCTGTTTTCCTAGAGTCAATTCTAGGGAAAAAATACTTCAAAATAGTACGTTTCATTGCATGAAACTATATTTCATGTATCAGAGCAAAAATTAAAGACTGACTCTCTGTGATTTTATTTAGACTTTGACTCTCTGTGATTTTATTTACCTGATATTACCTTATTGTCTGTCTTCTTCTGCTTGTTATAGAATGGTTTGGGTTGGAGGGGACCTTAAAAACCATCCAGTTCCAAGCCCCCTGCCATGGGCAAGGACACCTCCCATCAGACCAGGCTGCTCAAGGCCCCATCCAGCCTGGCCTTGAACACCTCCAGGGGCATCCACAACTTCCCTGGGCAACTTATGCCAGTGCCTCACCAACCTCATTGTGAGGGATTTCTTCCCAATGTCTAGTCCAAATCTTCCCCCTTCCAAAGCCATTTTTCCTCGTCCTCTCGCTCCATGCCCTTGTAAAAAGGACCTCCTCAGCTTTCCTGTAGCCCTTTCAGGTTCTAGAAGGCTGAACCTTTCAGGTTCTCTTCTCCAGGCGGAACAACCCCAATTCTCTCAGCCTGTCCACATAGCAGAGGTGCTCCAGCCCTCTGATCATCTTCGTGGCCTTCCTCTGGACCTGTTCCAACAATTTCATATCCTTCTTATGCTGAGGATTCCAGAACTAGCTTATTCCACTCCTGTCACCTGCTTTCTGTAGTATTTCTTCTGTTGTTTTCCTGGTTTTCTCTTCCTTACTTTCTTTGAGCATTTTCAGAAGGTTTTGTGGGTTTTTTTTTTATTTCCTTAATGAATATTTACTTGTGACAGGAATATGAGTCACATTCAGCAGTTATTTCTGTTAAGGGCTGTACCAAACCTACAGTGAGCTGTATTGCAAGGAGAAGTGTTCTTAGCATAGCTGGTCCTGTGAGAGAAATATTTGAGGTGGGATGGGTATAATGTCAAATTTTGCCAAGACTGTATGTGTGACACATAGCAGAATTACATTTGCTTTTTTTTTTTTGACATATGTCTTGTAATAAATATGCTGTAGGTCAGATCAGTGAAGGAATTCCTTGTGCTTATTATTGACAGTCTTCAACTTGTTTTAAACAAGTTTGTGCATGTATGGATGTCTGTTTCTTCTCCCTGTGGCTTATGGTCAAATGTGTGTTTTTATTAGGGTCATTAAGTCCTGTCCCTCGTAGAGCAGCTTTCCTGCAAGATTTCAAGCTCTTATGCCCCTATGTATGAGTGAAATGTACTGAAAATGTAATCCATTAATACAGGCCAAATGGTTTTCCTTATATTTGTCTTTGATTTGGAAATAGCAAATAGCTGTATAAATTCCTTTTCTAGGAACCTTTCACTTGCAGGAACATTGCACATAATACTGCACGTTGAAAGAGTTTTTACCTCATTGAATGTTATGCTTGCTGTGAAGGTTGCATTTTGACCTCATTGTGCTTTGTTTCAGATACTCTGAGCTTACTGAAGTCCAGCAGCAGCTAATTAGGGAAACACTCATAACATGGCTGCAAGCACAGGTATGTATGTACCTTGACAGCAGTCTTAAATAGTCCACATAGTAAGTTTATTACAAAGCTAACATAAAGCAATCATTGTGGACTAAATGTTTTATCTGTCGTTTGAGTTTAAAGATGGCTTCCTGAAGATGTATGGTATCTGATAATTAAAGATTGGCATGTGAAATGCTTTTATTAGAAATTCTCTAAATCAAATGTTGTGAAGTTTGTTTGAACTTATTGCTAAATATAAAACTCTTACGCCATTTAATGATTGTGGTTTAATCAGTTCTGTTTGAAATAAGACGTATTAAAAGTATCCCTTTAGAGAGATACAGTACAGACTACTGATGTTCCATAGTGTCAGGAGGAGGAGTAATTCTGTTTTTAAGACCCTCCTGGGTTAACTCCTGTTGACTTAAGGTACTGGCAGGTGTTTATGAATAAACAGCATCACTCCTTGGTAGTGCTATGGCGGAGTATTGGGCACTCTTTCTAATGGAATTAGTTACTGTAGCTGAACAGGTAGGATCTGCTGGACCTAAGCCTTGCGATCAGCAGAACTGTCCAGTGGACTGATATAAATCTTTGCCTCTACCTGCCATTATCTAGTTACCATTCCACTTCTGCACTGGAAAGTAACATAGTTACATAGCTTTGTGGAAAGCTTAACAGTAGGCAATAGAATATAGTACAACTTGAAAAAGAACAGACTGTTGAGAAGTGGATCAAATTGCTTTCAGTTCCTCTTCGTGGCACTCTCTTCCATTTAGGAGGAGTTTGTAGAGAAGAGGAAAGAGAGAACAAATGAGATGGGTAGCAATGGATTTTCATATACTTTTTTGTGTCCAAGATGAGTTTCTAAATCTAAACTTTACTATTCTTAAAGTTAATGACTAATTCAGGTACAACCTAGGTACAAGGTGGCTGTAACTTGTGTTCTGGAAGTTCTTGTTTACTCCTTTCACCAAGCTAATAAATTGGCTTTTAGTCTTTGACTAGTATGCTTAATGTCTTAATACTGAAGGAAGGGCTAAGGACTGTGTCATCCGCAGAGAATATTTTCCTGTTAAAGCTAAATTTTCTCAGTATCCTTGGAAGCGGAAGGCTCTTAACTCAGCCAGGAAGACAGGTGGTGTGTTAATCACTGTACAAAGATCAACAAGCATGTATGATTCCTCTTCATTGTGGTAAGAAATATACAAATAAAATACCTTGTTTCTACCAGATGCTGAATCCCCAGCCTGAGAAGACTTTTATTCGCAACAAAGCAGCACAAGTCTTTGCATTGCTTTTTGTTACTGAATATCTCACAAAATGGCCCAAGTTTTTTTTTGATATTCTGTCAGTAGTTGACCTTAATCCACGAGGCGTGGATATGTACCTCAGAATCCTAATGGCTGTTGATGCTGAGCTGGTAGACCGGGATGTTGTTCACACATCAGAGGCAAGTTATTATTTTGCATTAATGTTTGTTTTAAATTTCCAAAAAGTTAATTTAATTAGAGCAGAAGATTTGCAGATATTGTGTTTTCCCTATGGCAACTCCTGTGCCTTAGAGACATCGAGTGGTTTAGATCCAAAGCCATATGTTGTTTAATGCTTTTTATGATTTCATACTTTTCAGTTAATATACTTTTGCTTAAAGAGCTTGGAAACAAAAAATAGTGGACCGAGTTAGCCAATTTAATGTTAGGCTGACTCATTTTTGAAATGCTGATTTCTTCGAGTGCCTGTTTTAAGGAGTTCTAGCATCAAAATACATTTAATTATCTAGACTACTTTTCCCATTTGACTGCTTTTCTTGAGTGTTTGGGCCTTGTGGTAGCAAAAAACCCCACAAAAAACACACAAAAAAAGAACAAAACCAAGGGTGTTTTGGCTTTATTTCTTGCAAGAGAAAAATATGGTGTCTTTGGGTTTCTGATTTATTTATCTAGCTGAGACCAGCGCTTTCTGGTAGGGGATAAAAAAAATGCTGCTAATTTGACAAGATGCTAATCTATTACGAGACTGATTTATCCTTTTTCTGTATTGATAGGAGGCGCGTAGGAACACCTTATTAAAAGATACTATGAGGGAACAGTGCATTCCAAGCTTGGTGGAGTCATGGTACCAAATCTTACAAAACTACCAGTATACTAACTCAGAGCTGACATGTCAGTGCCTTGAAGTAGTTGGAGCTTATGTATCTTGGATAGATTTGAGCCTGATAGCCAATGAAAGGTAGGGGCCTTTTTGGTAGAATATCTTTGCAAAAATAACCTCAATAGTGTGCTGATGGAATTAAAAGTCATCTTTGAGAAAGGAGTTTAATTCTATATAAATCTTTGGGGTTTGTTTTGTTTGTTTTTGTAGAGTGACTGAATTGGCAATCCAAGCTGATACAATGACCAAAATGAACCCTATAGAGTTTGCTGGGTTCTCCTTAAATTGTACAAAGTGCTGGGTTTAGTCAGTACAATAGGCTTTAAAACTGTCATATAAGAAGAAACCATTGTAAATGTGCACACAGACAATATAAAGCTTCTGTATGATACTACTGTGTACATATAAAAATAACTTTTTTTTCTCTGAAGGTTTATAAATATGCTGCTGGGTCATATGTCTGTGGAAGTTCTCCGGGAAGAAGCCTGTGATTGTTTGTTTGAAATTGTAAATAAGGGAATGGACCCAATTGATAAAACAAAATTGGTTGAATCTTTATGTCAGGTATTGCAGTCTGCTGGCCTCTTCAGTATTGATCAGGTTTGTATATTGATTTTTAACAGTGGGAATGACTCACAGGTTGCCGTCAGTTCTTAAATAAGCAAATGTACAGAAAACTATAAAACTCAGCCCACAGATTAGAGAGAATTAGTTGTGCTTCTGCATCAAAGCTTAACACTTCTTATATTTTCCTCATACTTAAATAACAACTTGTTGTTAATACTCTTTATTTATTTAAAACACATTGCAATTTGCTTGTCCTTAGCAGGAGGTTTTCATTCTAGTGTTCATGATATTATGTATCTCCTCTGTTCCTCCCCTGAAGGATTTTGTGCTTCCTGCTTCTGTTTTTTTGTTGCCATGGATCTTCTCTTTGAATCATTCCCTAGTAGGTGTTGTAGCCAAGGTAGAGTTTTTCAGGGTGAGACCTTAGATCAGCTGTGCCTACTTAGGTAGGGGGAAGACCTTTCTCGAGAGCACGTGTGCTGTTCTGCACGCCTGCACCATCACACGTGAGGTTTGAAATGCTTATCTATAAGCTGGAAAAACATATTTACTAACCAAACACACGTTCCCTGGCAGTTGCAGTGTTAAGGAGCACCTGTTTGCTACCTGCCGTGGAGAAAGTGGAACCAGTCCTTCAGAAGCTGTAATTATTAGACTGTGAGACAATTCTCTCTTCATTTTGAAGGCTTGGTCAAATTTGTATTCCTTCTAGATGCAGAAAATGTGCATTCATTAATTCAGGAGTTGTTCCTTTAAAAATGTTACCTGAGTGTCTGTGAGGCAGACTTGTTATTTTTTTGCTTTTGTACAGTTACAGCAGGGAGCAAAGCATCTGTTTGGGGTGACAGGTCTAGGGGGACTTCTCAGTTCTGATCGATGTATTTCTGCAAAAGCAAGCCATAAATATTTAATATTAACTCACTCTTACAGGCAGTACTGAAAGTTACTTGTTATCAGTATTTCTGAAGTGAGCTACAGCTGTTAATTCTGTGAAGGTTTCCCATAGAAAGATTTTCCTCTTATACAGCCTAAAGATTAGGTATGTGCTTCTGCTTTTATTTTGAACCTGCTTCTTGCTGTAAAGTAAAAAAGAGAAACAGTCTAGTCTGAAGAGGTGAAGCAAGCTACTGTTGTGTAATTGAGGCCTGCCAAAGCTGGTATTGCTATAACTTTTCTTTCCCCATTCTATGGGAAAAATGAACCAAACAATTGTACTTTCCATCTAGGAGACAAATGTTGGTTTTACTACTTCTGTGTACTGGGCATGGGTAGTACAGGCCGTAAGGTCATGCCATTTAAAGGTGAGCTCTTCTAGCATTCTTATACTCTATTATCTTTTTCTTGCAGGAAGATGATGTGGATTTTCTGGCCAGATTTTCTAAACTGGTCAATGGGATGGGGCAAGCGTTAATAGCTAGCTGGACTAAACTGATAAAAAGTGGTGATATGAAAAGTGCTCAAGACACTCTGCAAGCTATTGAAGCAAAAGTGGCCCTAATGTTGCAACTGCTAATTCACGAAGATGACGACATCTCATCTAATATCATTGGCTTTTGTTATGACTACCTTCACATCTTGAAACAAGTAAATATGTCTGGCTTCAATTTTAAAATCAATTTTTGAGATATGATTTAGTTTGATATTTTTAGGAGCGTAGGCATTTTTTTAATATGTGCAAGTTGACTTGCAAAAAGGTTTTTGGACTAATTAGCATTCAGTATCTTTAATGGCTGTTGTCAAGCTGTTTCGAGTGTTGTTTAGAAATATGAAGGAATTGGGTTAAATCTTGCATTAAGTGGAAAGAAGGCTTGCAGCTGTACCTGTTCAAGCAAACCTATCTTTTCCTGCTAGACAGTAATAAAGGAGTTACTGCTCAAAAACTAACACTTGCAATTTATTTTACAGCTTTCTGCACTTTCAGACCAACAAAAAACTAATGTTGAGGTAAATATTTTCTTTTTACTAGAGGTTCTTTTTTTCAAGAACATGTTGGGTCAGGATCTTTGATTTTGCTGAAACAAAGCACGTTTTGTTTGTGTGCCTTAAAATGTACACGTGACAATAATTAAAAGGGAAGACTTAAAAAGTAAGGTCAATATGTTCCATCTTCTGCTATGTAACTCCAGCTGTTTCTTAAAATAATAAACCTATATTGAATTGTGTATGAAGGTGAAAGCTGGCTTAGAGCTGGTCTTCCCAAGCAGCCCTTAAGCCTATGTTGGTAAGCTCCTGTACAGTCTGTACAGAATGTTCTTAAGATAGAAGAGGAGGTATTTGGTTTTTTTTTTTCCTGAAGCTTTGTATTTTTACTAAAATGTGCCCTAATTCCAAAGTATTGGAAAATTTTTGGGAAGGGTTGTCATAAAATTCAACCCTTGGTAAGTTCTGTAAGTTTACCTTACATGTGAATTGCAGCTTCATTAACAGTTGTATCTAAAATGAGCAGTTATGTTAAGCTTTACTTTGAACTATACGTTTAGCTTAGGTTTATACACTTGAGTTTATACATAAGCTTGTTTATATATAAAGCATTGAAGGTTTACATCTACTTTTGGAGGTAGTAAAATCAGGGGTTTTTAGCACAATCCTTTTAAAATTTCTTTTCCCCTGACCCTTCTGCATGACTGCAGATGTACTAGTTTAGGTGTTGAGCTGGTTAGATTAGTGCAGGTATTTTGTAAGCTGATAAGGCAGGCAGCTGTGATTCTTTTGCCTTTACAAAGAAAACTGAATTCACTACCTGTTCTAACATGAAAAGTTGCATTTGGCAAACTGTGGTCTAGATTACCTTGATGTGGTTTTATCTAATATTTGTTTACATTGGTTGACGTAACACAACAAGAGAAGTTTAACGTCATCGGATCTTTATTTTTGTTACTATGTCCCTTTTGTGCTTGTAACTGGATCAAACCAAGTTACTACTGCAGTGCACTTAAGACTCTTAAAAGCTGAATTTGTTACTGTGCATATATCTGTTGTTTTGTTAAACTTGCTTTGATACTGAAGAACTTAATGTTATAATTATTTCTAAATTTTACTGAGCACTTGAGGGTTTGCGTTAAACCAAGAAGTGATCATACCGATTTTCTTCTTCTTTCATTCAACTCATAATAAGAAATTATTTGGAAATAGTCTCAAAGCTTAAGCGAGAAAACAATAAGAAAGTTGTGTGCTTAGCAGCATTCTTTTAAAATCTGGCACCTAAGAAATTCTCTCTTTCAACTTGTTTATCATTTGAACAGGAAAATAGAGGACCTTATTTATTGTGACTTTGAAGTCCTAAAGTTTTTTTCTCATCAGCAGAATCACATTTTAGTTCTGAAAATGGCAGATAAGCATTCCTTGCTCCAAGATCTTTGCATTAATGTGTTGCAATTATTATAATTCTTTAATATCGCTTCTTACAGACAAGCAGACTTCTAACAGATGATGCTGACGCATGGTGTCAATTGAAAGTCTGATCATATTCTTGCTCTTTGACTGTGTTCTTCCTCAGAGTATCGGAAGTGTCTCTGAATTTCATGTCAGTAACCTAAGTTCCATCGTTGTTCCCTTTTGCTCTTAAAGAACAAGTTTTACACTTAGAATGATTTTTTTTTGGTAGATTCCCCAGAACAAACTGTTAAACTGAAGTGAAAATTAAAATATAATGTATTTTTAAACACTTGTTTTAGCTGTGTGTCAGTCTAATTTCTGTCCATCCTGGAAAGCATGGAATTGAATATTCCACGTACTTTAAACGTTAAATCAGAGTTCTGAAAAATTGAACTAGTAAGTTCTTAGATCAAAGTGATACATTTATAGTTTGAGACTTCAGAAGAGATGAGATCAAGTCTTTGTCTCTGGTTAGGTGAAATTACACATCAGTGCTTTAACTGATGTAACAACTTGCTCGTGCTGAAAAGGGAAGGCTTTGCTTTTCTGACCCTTGTTTACTGATCCAGGCTTGGATTCTTTTCTGAACCAATTCAGCTTGTTAACCTATCCCAGAAAACCCCTTTCAAGGATGTTGAACTACTAGTGAAGTTAATGTTATGGCTAAGCTGACCTGCCCCTTTAAAATAGGATCTTGGACAACCTGTTTAGCTGCTTCTGCCTAAGTCTGTCACCTTAATTGTTGTTTTCAGCGTGAGCTGAACAGCACAGATTACAAGCAGGGAAACAGTCAAATAATACTGTCAGAAACCTAGAACTCCAAGTCATCTATGCTGTGTATTTGGAATGGCACCTGTGTATTGCTTGGATATAATTCATCTGTTTTAACTTGGACTGTTACTTCTGATAAACTTCTGATAATAATAATTCAAATGGGATTTAAAATATTTGTAAATGTTGCTTTAACATTTCCTTTTTCTGTAGGATTTTAACTATTGCTTCTTATTACTTGCCTGCTTTTCCACTTACAGTTCTGTTTTTGTTTTAGGCAATCATGCTGGCTGTTATGAAGAAGCTGACGTATGATGAAGAATATAACTTTGAAAATGAGGTATTCTGTTAAATGAATAAACAGACGAATGCAGTTTAAATTACATGTGGTGAAACCAGCTCCTGCTTTTAAAAATCTATGTTTTTCATAGACTAAGAATTTGAATGTAGGAAGCAAAGGTCTGCTGGCTGATTTTTTTTTCCTATGTGAAAAGCTTTTTTTAACCTCTGGGCATGTCTGCCTAGGATAAAACATAGTTAAGGGATATCCAGGCCAGTACAGCTAACAGAGTATTTCTGACTGTATTTGTGCATAATTATTCCTAGGCAAATACAGCTGTGCTGTTAGCTAAACTTATTGTTGAGCTGGCTTGTTGAGCATGGGTTTGTGTGTTTCTGCACATCACTTCGGTCTTGCAGAAATATTTGAGAAACATTGTGTGATTAAACTCTTTAAGAGATGCTGCTTGACCGCCTTCTGATGATCAAACCTGCAAAAATAAGCTAAAGGAGGTGGAAGGTCTTCGACATAATTTTCCTCCCATGCTTACATCTCTGTCAATCAGCAATAATAATGACTAAAAATGTTAGAGTTACCTTTTGCTCCAGACTGCTCAAAGAGCTGAAGCCTTAAAAAGGTTAACTTAAACGGCATTAAGTTGATCACATGCTTTTCTGTCATTTTAATTCTAAAACTAAGCAGGATGGTGAGAAAGAGCATCTTTGAAAAGTGAGTCAGTCTTTAGGAATTGGGTCAATAAGGCTTTGCCAAGAGCATTTTCTGCCTTGTACTTTTGGCTAGTTATCAGGTTGGGAAGCCTTTTTACTATATTTCTGGACTGAATTCAGTGGATCTCAACACACTACAACCAGCCAAAAAGGAGCCTGCTGTTACATTGCAAGAGCATAGGGTGAGCATTAGTGAATGCTCTGAGTGTGATATGCTGGTCTTGAGTGTACACAATTTTGCTTTAGGTATAATTGTCTAAAACAGTTGTAGATCAATTTAAACATGAAAATACGGGCTTCATTGACCTGCATTTATTTTGTAGGGTGAAGATGAAGCAATGTTTGTGGAGTACAGAAAGCAGTTGAAACTCTTGCTGGACAGACTTGCTCAGGTCTCACCAGAGTTACTGTTGGCCTCAGTCCGCAGAGTTTTTAACACTACACTTCAGTAAGCTGGGTTTTTTAACTTGCATACAGGGATGCCCTTTGCTGTTTTACCTTTTGTAGCTGTCAGAATTTGTAAGGAACATAAGTGTGTTGTAGCAAGTCGGAGCCAATTGGTAGAATGAGCTTGTTAGAACCTGGTGATAAATATGACTTTGTATAATCTTTTACTCATCTCTTTAGAAAAAAACCCTTTTTTTGTAACCTTAAATGGCAACTTATGTTTTTTTTCCTGGAGATGTTTCTTGATCTTTGTTACTACCCACACGGCAACAGCCATTTGGACAGGTGTTCACTTTACACCTCAAGGAAATGTTCGTAGAATGTGGCAAATAGTTTTATAGAACCACAGAATGGTTTGAGTGGGAAGGGACCCTAAAGATTATCTAATTCCAATGCCCCTGCCATGGGCAGGGACACCTCCCACTACATCAGGCTGCCCAGGGCTCCATCCAACCTGGCCTTGAACACCTCCAGGGATGGGAAGAATTATGTATTATTTCTGTCAGATGACCAAGGTTGGATAGGGAAAAGAAACATAAGTGAAATATATTTTCCTGGAAATAGTGCATATAAATAAACATTATAACTAGTTGCCTGACTAGGACTGTTGTGTGGATCCGAATAGGACTCTAGGGGCTTCCTTGTACCTTGCTCTTCAGTGAGCTCTCTTTTAAAGTGAATCTGAGTGGCTTGTCCACGTGTCATAGTAGGTGGCTTTCGACCTAAGTAAACATTTCAAGGAATCTGTAGCTTTTGAGTTGAAATAGGTAAAAGAAAATTTGTAGTGCTCTAATGGAGAAGTGCTGCATTGGCCAATAAAGCCATCCAGAACCATCCTGAAATGCTGCTCAGGTCTTAGTGTTTTTCTTATTTTAAATCTGCTGTCTTTACGCTGTGCATCTGAAGAAGGCTTAAAAGAAAAGACTAACATGGTAGAACTGAACTAATTTCATAAGCTGCTACAGGCCAACGTGATCTTCATACTCTTTCTCTAGGAATTGGCAGACTACGCGATTTATGGAAGTAGAAGTAGCAATAAGGCTCCTGTATATGTTGGCTGAGGCTCTTCCAGTATCTCATGGTGCTCATTTCTCTGGTGATGTTACAAAAGCTACGGCTTTACAAGACATGATGAGAACGGTCAGTATGTGTGTTGTGGGAGCTCTTAAATGCTAATAAAGTCTGGAATGTTCTTCTTCAAAGGGTTCATCTTAATTACTAACGTGTCACCTACATTGTAGTTTGGTGTTACAAAAAGCTAAGTACTAACTTGCTGATACTTTTATTTGTAGCTGGTGACTTCTGGTGTTAGTGCCTATCAACATACATCAGTGACCCTGGAATTCTTTGAAACAGTGGTTAGATATGAAAAATTCTTTGCTGTTGAACCTCAACACATTCCAACTGTTCTAGTAAGTTTTCTCTCATTTACGTTTTCAACTAAATAGGACTGAATAAGTTCAATAGACTTGGGGAATTTTCTTACTTTCTAAAGATCACTGAAGAAGCTGGGGTTTGTATATTTTTGGGTGATTAGCTTCCCCGCCCTCCTTGTTCAGGGATTCTGAGACTAAGATACTGTCTTGATTGCAGATGGCGTTTTTAGATCATCGTGGTCTTCGCCACACAAGTCCCAAAGTACGAAGTCGAACAGCTTACCTCTTTTCCAGATTTGTCAAGTCTCTTAAGTGAGTAAAGCTGTTGGAAGTGTATCCAGATTGCGCTGAAATTACCATACATAATCCTTCTGTACAAAACAGTTCTCATTGAAACAGGCTGGGCTTCAAATGGACTGCAATGAAGCAGTAGATCAAACCAATACTCTAGCAGGGTTTTCCTGTTATGTAATACTAAGGTAACAGTGGAAAAAATCATCACGGAACAAAGAACTTGAATGCATATTCTTAGATTATTTTGATTAGATGTCAAACCTGATCAATTATATAAATGTCTGTTGTCCTCCTTCTCAGTGAGCAGAGCTGAGTGAGTGGTTCTGGAGACTCCCAAGAATAACTCTTCCCTGACCCAATTCTGCATATTTACAGAATTTATCCTGATGAAGCCTGCTCAATATATTAGAGCCCTTCAAACAGTCCTGCCCATCTTATTTTGCAGTCACGTATATAATGTTGCGTCATCCCGATGGTTCAGATTTCAGAAGGATCCTGGTTTTCAACTGTTAATGGAAATATTTTGCGCAGATGAGTGAGATTATTCATGCATGTTTTAAAAAAAAGGAAGGAGGGAAAGGTTTATTTCCCGTTGTGCGTATTTGGCCTGCTACTAGCNTGGATTTTTTTTTTTGTGTGAGATCACTTACATGCATGCATTTGTACCTAATTAACAATCTTACGGATTTCTGGGAGTGTAGGCTAGAGATGAGTTTGTGTGTGTGTGTATATATATATATATATATAAAAGGTTACCTGTCTGAATTGTATAAAATAGTTATTCCCTCAGCTATGTTTTTTTTAGTGTATGTACTTGACACTTCTGTTTAAGTAGGAAGAGAATAAAATTATTGTAAATGTACTTCAGAGATTACTTAGGCATGATTGAAGAAAGTGTAGTCCTTAAACTTGAAGAAGACAGCTTTGATAAAGGACATTAGTGAATTATACTGTTATCTCCCATTTTAGGAAAATGGTTACCAGGCCCTGCTAAGCAGTGATGATCAACTTTTCATTTATGAAACAGCTGGAGTATTAATAGTCAACAGTGAATACTCTGCAGAAAGAAAACAAGCTCTAATGAGGAATTTGTTGACTCCACTGATGGAGAAGTTCAAAGTATTGTTAGAAAAACTGATGATGGCACAAGATGAGGACAGACAGATGGCACTGGCTGACTGCCTCAATCATGCCGTTGGGTTTGCTAGGTAGGTACAGCATGGTGACTGTGTGGTTTGGGTTTGAGTAAAAGGCAAATGGAAAGGACTTGTTGGGAGGAAGGGTTGAGTTTCTACCTGTGCTTTATCAACCTAGAAAATCATCAGTAGCTGTAGAATTTCTTGAGGCAGACGAGAAAGTGAGTGAAGTCCCCTTAAAAAAGGCTGCTGTGGATGTAGATAGAGAGAATGTTGAACAAGTTTGTAACAAACCAGCATCTTTTTCCCTTTCTCAGAGCACTGTAGTGGAGCTATTCTACTCATAAGTTGTTTGTAAATTGATAGAATGTCGTTCTCAAAAAGCTGCTGAAGTGTAGCTACCTCATACTAAAGAATTCTGTTTACTTCCAGTGTTTGGCTCCTGTTTCATGAAATGTTATATTCTAGTTTAGAGCATAGGTTTTAAAGTATATGTTGTCCTCAGTGTTACTGCTTGTTTGTTGTAATGGAACATGAGCTTATATAAAACTTGGTGTATTGCTTTTACAGCCGAACCAGCAAGGCTTTCAGCAATAAGCAAACTGTAAAACAATGTGGCTGCTCAGAGGTTTATCTGGACTGCTTGCAAACATTTTTGCCAGCTCTCAGTTGTCCATTACAAAAGGAAGTTCTGAGAAGTGGCGTCCGCACTTTCCTTCACCGCATGATTATCTGCTTAGAGGAAGAAGTTCTTCCATTCATTCCTTCTGCCTCTGAACACATGCTGAAAGATTGTGAAGCAAAAGATCTTCAAGAATTCATTCCTCTTATAAACCAAATAACAGCTAAGTTCAAGGTATGATATTGCATAAGCTTTTCATGGTTGCTGGTATTGCCTCTTTTCTGGCTCCAGAAAAATAGCGATATGCAAGAACCACTATCTCATAATTAATAAATATGTATATTTCAAAGTCTGCTTCTGAGAAAGTCAGAAAAAAACCCAAAAAAACATGGTTGTTTGTCACTGGACTCACAGTGGTTAGTGTTTTTCATTGATAAGTCTCAGAATTTTATGTTGCTTCCAAATTTTATTTTATTTTTAAAATCATATTTTGAAATAAAATACTCCTTGCAGCACAAAATAACCTGGTTTGGACACAATTAACTTCACACTCCCCAGCGAAGTGTTAAGTTAATATTACAAGCTATGCAAGCTCTAAATTTTCTCATTTCTTACAATGGTATTTCCAGGAGGTAGACAAATACCAAATGCGTATATTGGGAGGAATATTAATTTGCAAAATCTTGATGTAGTGATGCTGCATGAAAGCATATGCAGCGATTCAGTGCGTTGTTATTCAAAATAGATGGACAAATACAGAAAATTTGAAATGGAAGTATGAGATATGTATGAAGTAGCAGTAGGACGGTCAACTGATGATCTAGCAAAGATTCTTGAGGTGTAGCCTTTGACAGCTTCACAGTTTCAAACAGTGCGGATGCCAAGTCAATGATACGTATGAAACTACTATCCTGTTACTTGTGGTTCATTCCCTGAAGCTACCACAAGAATATTGTGTTGTTGTGAATGGGATGGGAAATTTATTGCTGTATGAGAAGGTTAAGATGACCTTTAAATAGGCTTAAATAAGCCTTTTCAGCATAATGCAAAATTAAAATTGCTAGAAGTGCATTTTGTGAGCTATTAAACAAAGCCATAATTATGCCTGTGTGACTCCAGTGTGTGGATCTGTCTGGAATATCTCATCTGCAGAGCAGAGAGAATTAATTTTCAAAAATCAATTGTTTCAGAGGTTAGGGAGGAAGACTCTTGGTACTCTCATTGTATTTCGAAGTTATGCTAAAAGCAACTCAAGATAACAGTAGATTATTACCTTCTTTACCTTACACAGGCTATTTTTAAAGTCACAGAATCAAGACACTAAGACTGGACAAATACCATGTTCATGTGCAGTGTTTTAACTTTGTATGATCCTGTGCCATTCTTATTACATGTTAAAATAAAGACGCTAACTTCAGTAGTCTTTACCTTGAATACTTCCAAGGTTTTATGTTTAATCTTCTCTTTATTGTACTTGCTTAAGCATTAAGAAATGAACATGATTTGCCTCTTCATGGAACTTTAGGCCATGGCTGAATAGCACACACCTTTAGTTTTTTTCAATTAATAAGTGTCCAACTAATTTAGTGCCCTTAAATATATTTCTCACTGCAAGTGGAACATAAATGGATGGGATCGTTCTGTAATGCCAGTAGTATTTCAGCTCAGGAAAACTATTTTCATTAATCACTCAAGGGCCAGAAAAGGTGGCTGGCTGTCAGTTTTAACATCTCTTAACAACAGTAACTTTACAATAGGGCCCCTAGACACTTCAAGGAATTTGAAATAGAGCCTGTCTGAAAAGAAGGATGAGAAATGCTGAAAAAGCTTCAGTTCCTGTTCTGATACCTTCTTCTAATCTCCACAGACACAGGTTTCACCTTTTCTGCAACAGATGTTTATGCCACTACTCCATGCTATATTTGAGGTGTTGCTTCTTCCAGCAGAAGAAAATGACCAGTCAGCTGCTTTAGAAAAACAAATGTTACGGAGGAGTTACTTTGCTTTTTTGCAGACAGTGACTGGCAGTGGAATGAGTGAAGTCATAGCTAATCAAGGTAAGTGGTTCTGTTTCCCACAAGGTGGTGCTGTTTTTATTCTCATTTAAGTTTTGTGCAATAAAATCATTAGCCTTTTGCCAATCCTAGTACTATTAACTGTGATAAGGTAGAATGGACTTTCAACTTCCCTGTTGCACAAGATTTTGGGTTTGTGAAATCCATATGTAATAGGCATATTCCTTCTATTGATCTTTTCAGCTTGTGTGTGATCGCTGTGTCTATAATGAACAGAATGGTGTATAATAAGCCCTGTGCATCATTGTGTTCGGTGAATTGGAGATCATGCAATAAACAACAACGTATAGCAGTGTTCAAACTGTTAGTCAAGACCACTCACAGCTGCCAGTATTCATTGTTCATGTTCTGAAGGACCTGTCTATAACTGCTGTAACTTTGTTACTGTCACCTGATATTGTTATCTATGGTAGGAGGCATCATATGACACTTTGAGGAAACTGTATCTGGCAACTACATCTAACTTAGTCGCCAAAGGCAAATTAGTGCATTTCATAGCAGGAACATCCAGTTGCTTGATTCTTTAAGTGATTCTCTCAGTTTATATTCCATCAAAATGGCAAAGTTCTTGAGAAGCTTTAAAGTGACTCACCTGATAGGTGGAGCTCAGACTTCCCTCCTGCCATTCTAAAATGACAGTAATACCTGTGGTAAAGAAAAGGGTGGCATTAAGAAGTAGTGAGAGCTTTCTTGCAAGAGGCACTTGGTAGCTGTGATGGACCAAGACATTTTTAAAGGGATTGGAGGTAAGTGCAGATGTAGCACAGAAATTTGAAGTGTGATTCAAAACATCTTCCCATATATTGGAAGATAAGCAAACTACTTCGGAGCTGCTGAGTTTTAATTAACTCTACCAGGTTTGGTTAGAGAGGAGAAAACTTGTATTTGTAAGCAAGTCAAAGTACCCCCCTCACCTTCATGTGTATCAAAGGCCAGAAGAGCAGTTAAAATTCCGAAACTTAAAAATAAAATAAAAAATAAACAATTATAACCTAAATAAGAGTTGTCTTGCATCGTAGGGTAAACTTCCCAAAAATATTTGAGATTTGTGCAAAAAAGAGCTATTTTGAAGTTGAAGCATGTCTTCCAGGTCAGTATTTATAGAAACTAGTTTAAGAGTAAAGAAAAACTTTAGACTGCAAGTTGAAATGATGTGCTTGTTTTATTGTGCTTAAGGTGCAGAGAATGTGGAGCGTGTGTTGTTCACTGTCATTCAAGGAGCAGTGGATTACCCAGATCCTATTGCACAGAAGACTTGTTTTATTATTCTTTCTAAGTTGGTGGAGCTTTGGGGTAAGACTGTCTTTCCATGATTCTTTTGCAGCTGCTACTAACCATGAAGCAGTAATAGAATATGGAATGTTATTCTTCTTTTCAGGGGGTAAAGATGGACCAGTAGGTTTTGCAGACTTTGTCTACAAGCACATTGTTCCTGCATGTTTCTTAGCACCTTTGAAGCAAACATTTGACTTGGCAGACGCCCAGACAGTATTGGTGTGTATCATGGACAGGTTTTTTTTTGCTTTCCTTCATGTGGGGCAGATTCAGACTACGAAGCTTACAGTGACTGTGTGGTATCAAAGATTGTCATCAAGCAAATGAAATCCTTTATGGTTTTACTGACATACTGGGAAGATTTAGATTAGACATTAGGAAGAAATGCTTCATGATGAGGACGGCGAGGCACTGGAACAGGTTGCCCAGGGAAGTTTTGGATGCCCCATCCCTGGAAGAGTTCAAGGCCAGGTTGGATGGGGTTTTGGGCAGCTTTGGTCTGGTGGGAGGTGGTCCTGCCCACAGCAGAGGGGTGGGACTGAATGGGCTTTAAGATCCCTTCCAACCGAAACCATTCTATGATTCTGTGATTTAGTTATTGAATATTGTGGTACTGTATTCTATGGTTCACCTGTGCTCAAAATTAAGCTAGAGAATCACAGATCTGAGTATTTAACATTCACTTGTATTACTGATGTTCAGTGAAAGTGAATTCACTGACTGCTGCTCAGTTAGAGTTCATCTGTAATGGAAATTTTTCTGGTTACAGTGAAAGCAAAATTGGAAGGTTGAGGCTTGGTTAGTGTTGTGTGAGGGGAAAGTGAGGGAATGGTGGCATGAACTAGCACTTGTTCTGGACCTCATTAGGTTGTTTGGCCTTAAATACTGAACCAACAGGCTAATTGAGTAGTAATGTTATGTTACATTGCAGGCTTTATCAGAATGTGCAGTGACGTTAAAAACAATTCATCTCAAAAGGGTAAGCTTTATAATACCTGACTTTTAATAACTTCTGTTAAAAATATAGGGGAATTCTCTGAAGTCATTTTCACTTATGAATTGTATACAGCATTCTAGTTCTAGGGTAACTTTGTGTGAATTAATAAAGTTGATTCACTTTCCCCTGGTGGATGTTTTAGGTCATGCTTTTATATGCCAGTGTACTGGCATCACCCAGTGATAAAGATATCTGATAAATGCAGATAAAAACCCCAAAACCTAATTTGTTAACCAGAACAGACACATCTGTCTGCTTCTCTCAGAAGTCTGTAAGTTCTATTATCACTGTTCAGTTCACCATGAATACACAGTTAGTGCTATAAGAAGAGAAATGCTATGTTCCAGGGTATTTGACTAATAAATTTTGCAGTGGGAGTAGTATGGTAAAGCAACTGGCAGGTGTTAATTGCAAGGTTTGTTTTTTTTTCCTTTCATATGTCAGTGAAATCAAGGTTGCCTTCTTTCTTAACTAACTTTTACAGCTGATGTGTCACAAACTGGCTCTTACCGCAGTATTTAATTCAGTGAAGTTCTTAGTGTGTTCTTGTGCTTTGTTATGAAGGATACTGAATTGCAGTAAAATCCCTAATGCTGAGGTTGAGAAACAGCTGAGAATGACATGAGCATCTGATGCTTGATATGCATATCTTCTCTGTAAAATAGTATGGAGACTGACTGTTTTCACTCTTGTGGACCACACAGTATAGACCTATGACTTCCCATTTGTACGAATATATACTTAAACAAATCATGTACTGCTCTTATTTAGGGGCCTGAGTGCATTCAGTATCTTCAGCAAGAGTATTTGCCTTCGTTGCAAGTAGCTCCAGAGATAATTCAGGTAGGAATTCTGAAAAGAGCATTTAGAAAACTCATCAATCAGAAATGTTAAACAGGAACAAAATGAATACTGACAAAGTTAATGTACTACCATCCTTTAGTAAATCATATTCTGATACTGCATATCACTATAGGATGATATTCTGTTTTTTGTCAGAACAGGATTACTTTAATGTAATGAGTGAAGTTACTGCAGGAGTACCTTGCAGTAAATGAGTCCAGCACATGTGTCTGTCTAGGCCATCATCTTGCTTAATTCAGATTTTAACTTGAGGAAAAAGTATCAGAATATTTGGAATAATTACTCAAGAGTAAGATTAAGTATGTTGAATGTGTAGAATGTGTGACAATAAAGGCTGTATGCAGCGCTGCAGAAGCCTAAGCTACAGCACTGGTTCTACTGTCAAAAATTACATACAAGGCTAAGCGTGTGGGGTTTGTGTGCCTGTTTTGGATTGGTGTAAGAGGGTTCTCAAATGTGAAACTTCACGTCTGGCCATTGTCTCAACTCTTAAGCATTGCCATGAAGAAATTGTTAAATGAACACCCATAACTTAATTTTAATTGCAACTGATTTGGATACCATAGTGATTGAGTTTGCTATGTCTCCTAACACAGCACTTAACGCCACTTAGAAGTTCTACAGTTTACATTACGTAAGGATGAAGTATTATCTCTTGCTGGTGTCCAAGTGTTTTCTGATCTGAGATTATAACTTTTTCAAGTGATGGATGTGTTCTGCTGTAATCTCAAGTCACTTAGTGTGTACATAATATCTCTTAAGCAAAATGTTCACCTGAAGCATTCATTTCAAAGCCACCAAAAGTTACTGGAAAAGCTGAAGATTTTGTCATCTTGATGGCAGTCCTCATAGATAGTGCTATTTCTGTCTGTTCAGCTAGAAATGAATGTAATATCCTGTATTTTTCACCCCAGAATGCACTTGGGCTGGCATAGACAATTACATTTTTTTAATCTGTAACACCGTTTTCTTTGTCTGCACATTAGGGAAAATGTGAGCTAATATTAACACCTTTACATGCAAGGTATTCTTTTTATGCTCTGGACGTATCTCAAGTTGTCTTATTTCATTTATTTATTTAGTATTTATTTTATTCTCTTTTACAGGAATTCTGTCAAGCACTTCAGCAGCCTGATGCTAAAGTTTTTAAAAATTACTTAAAGGTAAAGGTTTCTTTTCTTTAATTAGCTTTTAATTCCATTTAAACTTTGTCTCACAATTCAGTCGTGTCAGTGACCTGAAGTAAAGTTGAGATATTGAATTATTTAACAGTTTTTAGCTATAGGAAATCTTCAAGTAATAAAAGCAGTTATTTCGGGGAAAGAAGAGGAACAACCACTACCACCCTATATCTGTAGAGTTGTCAGGTATCCTCAGTACCTTCATATTGCCTCAATAGCTTGATATTCTTGTTACCTTATGTTTAACAGTTAAAATTGAAAAAGAATGATGCTATAATTGTAGAGGGTGTCAGAATGCTTCCTTTTTGAGGGTGTGAGTGTAACCAAATAGCACAAGTTACATCCTTGAATGCATTGTCATAACCAATATGTTAAACAAGAAAATGAGCTCTGTCAGACTTATTATCTTACACCACAACTGTGTTATATTTACTTTTGTCTTAAAATGTATTTTGTTTTTGTTTTTCAAATAAACTTTTAACAGGTATTCTTCCAGAGAGCAAAGCCCTAAGGACAGCACTGGAATCTCATGTACCTGTTTCCACAATCCAGAACTCTGGTTGTTAATTTATAAAAACGCTAACTCTTGTGCCATTCAAACTCGTTTTGTTTTTAAGAAATGTCGCTTTGTGCTCACATCAGTACACAGTTTAACCTTTTACAAAAAAAAAAAAAAAAGATAAATTCAAATCCCCAACCTGTCTCAAACATGAGGTATGTGACAACGTGAAACATTATCTGTTACCTACATTACCTACTTTTATGTATAGGATGATATAAGCTTATGCTGTAACACATGCAGCGATGAAATGACACTTATTTTTGAAATTAAGGGTAAGAATCCCCTCAGACCATAGCAATGGTTATCAAAATGTGTACATTTTTGATACTGAGTAAAATGTTTTCAGAAGACACAAATGAATTTGTTCATGTATGGTGACATGAAAATAAAACAATCAAAGTCATTCTTGTAGATACTCATTTCATTGAAATTGTCTTAACGATAAAATATATATATATACCTCCTATAAAACAGATTGGTTTAATAAATGATTTCATTTAAAAGTAGCATCTGGTTTTATCTTTTTTATAAAAAAATAATAAAATTTTATCCAGTGAAATGCTAAGTCTCTTTGAATAATTTTGGTTGAATTTTTAGAAGCTACAGCATTCTTAAACAATCTTCTAGCTGGTTTTCTGATGGATAATAAATTGGATTGCAGTCTTGCATGGGGAAGGTGCTGGCAGAAAGAAAGAATTGCATTCACTGCAGTGTTTCGGTAGTGTCAATATTCTATAATGAGATTTTAAGAGAGTGTTTCCACTCCTGTCCCAAAATGTGTTGGGTTTCTTTTTTTTCAATTTCATGATATTACAGTTTTTTTAGCTATTTTGCAGAGGCAAGACAAGCTTGGAGTCTTCCCATGCATGGGATTTAATATTTCCCTCAAGAACTGATGTCCATAGCAAAAAGCTGCCTTGCCTCTAGCGTCATCAGAAGAACACTGTAGGATGTAAGGTTCTTCGTCCAGTTTAAAAGGAAAATGATGAGGAGAGGGATCAGAAACAGTAGCCAGGAACGGAGTATGGTGGTGTTTTGAGCATACTCATTGCTGTTCCTTCCCTTTTCACTGAGGGGAAAAAAGTAGAGGGAACTTACCTTTATCACTGTTCAATAGGACGGTGTCACATACGCAAGATTTTTGTTCCTGATTTTTGCATGTTTAATCAGAAGCTTCCTCTGACTTTATTTGTTTTATCAGAGATTGAGTGCTTGTGGTGTTTTTCATACTTCCTATTCTCACAGCCCATTTCCCTCCCTTTGCTCTCACACCAATGCTAGAGGTCCCCTGGGACCAGTATCTGTTTCATTTTCCCCTGTAGCTCTAAGGCCTCCCCTCTTGGACGTGATGCTTCGCATATGCTGCTGCTTTCCTGCACCTCCCAGCTGCTCCCCCTTTGGTCAAGGGGCTGCACCCCCTGGCCACAGCAGCACTCACTGTTTGCTGTCAGCCTTCTCTGTCTGCCTCGTCTCCTCCCCCTGCAGCTTCACCACACAGAGAGGAGGAGCTTCCCAGAGGCAGATTACGAAGCAAATAATGATGTCAAGTCTTCTGTCTTTAGCTAAGTTTTTTTGGTTTTAAATTACAGTGTCATAGTAATGGAGTCACTGTTAGTTTTCATGCATGATTTAGACTTGCCTTTTGAAGTAAGGGTAGTGCTGCCACTTCTGATGCATTTATGAAGCAGGAGGAAAGAAAAAAAGGAGCAGCTTTTATTCTGTTGGTATAATTGACTGTGTCATTTGTCTAAGAGAGCAAAAGAGAAGTATTATCAAACTCCACCCTCATGACAACAGTCTTTAAACTGGCCTCTGCCAAAAGTGACTGCCCTCCTTCCTCATACCCAGTGTGCCCCTGTAGCTTCCTTTGTGCCAAACCTGGTGTTCATCTTAACTCTGGAGTGAGCTGTTCAGTAAACTGAGTGGCAGAAACGCTTCCCTCTCAAAGCGTGTCACCTGCTATAGTGGCATTGGGTGACAATGGATATAAAGTGAGAGCACAGAGCATAGGAGCAAGCTGTGTGTGGCAGCCATCAGCCTGGCTGTGTTATAAACTTGTATCCTGCCCTCCTATCCATGACTGAAAGAGTATCCTGTAGGGTGGATGGTTTAGGTACTCTGGATTTTTGGAGAAACTGATTTGGTTCAGGCTGAAGAATCCAAAATTATTGTTTACTTTCCTATGCTTCGACCACGTTAAATCAGAATTTAACAGGGGATTATACAGGCAGGGAGGCAGATGTAAAACAGGATCTGGGGGTTGGTTTCTGCAGCTTTAGATAAACATGTAAACACTGATCCTGGCTTCTAGCGGGTTGTTTTTTCTGCAGTATCCTTCAGCAGTGCAAAGGCTGCAGGTCTGCAGCTGTTATGTTGCAGTTGGGATGTGTGGTGGGTATGCAGTGCCCAGTAACTATCTTTGCAAAAAATCAAGGATCAGAAAGGCAGTTGCTGAGTTTCTATGTATTTACTGTGAAGAGATGGATTCCTACTTTGCTTGCCTTCCCCCCCCATCTGGGCTGGGAAAGCAGTGCATGTTACTTGTTTCCTCCACAGAGTAATCGGGTGATGCAACACACAGATCTGAGTGTGACCTGGACTCTCCTGGCAGTGTTCAAATGCTTTTGAACATATTACAAAATCTTCTGCTTGTGGGATAGAAGAGGAGGAAATGATAAGAAATAGGTAAGAGCGCTCCACTGCAAGATGAGGTTGACAATCATGTTTTCCTCCTTCAGACAGTGGATGATGATCTGCTTTAAAGACCACCAAACAGCCACCTGCCGCTTTCCTGTGTGAGTTACCATTGCAGTGACCTGCGTTGCTTGAAATGCCTTTGTTTAAACTGAAATATCATGGCAGTAACTCAGAGAGATAGGTCCTTTTCTTTATTAAAACCAGATAAGCTTTAATGCCTGCAAGCCCTTTTCTGTGTGTGCAATAGAAGTAATGACTTTCACACAAGCTGAAGTTGTGGATGTTTTTTCTCAGGAAGTGGCTTATCAAAATGCAGAGAAGACATTTTAGCAGCTAATTGCTGTCCAGAGAAACAACCTCTCCTTATCCTATCAAGTGCATTGGCACTTGCCTGATTCCATAACAAGACAATTTATGGTTTAAAGCTGATCCTGCAAAACAAATATTTTCAAATGTTTCAAAAACTTCAAAGCTTTTAAAAATAAATCAGAAGCTATTTAGAGAGCAACTCACCCTCTGAGAGTCACAGTTTTCCAGCTTGAACTATCTCACTGTGGGGTGACAGGTATTGATGATGTGATTGACAGCAGCCCTCTGGAGAAGGACTTGGGGGTGCTGGTTGATAAGAAGCTCAATGTGAGCCAGCAATGTGCACTCACAGCCCAGAAGGCCAATTTTGTCCTGGGCTGTATTGATAGAAGCGTGGCCAGCAGTGTGAGGGAGGGGATTCTGGCCCTCTGTTTCTCTCTTGGGATACCTCATCTGGAGTATTGTGTCCAGTTCTGGAATCCTCAACATAAGAAGGATATGGAGCTCTTGGAGTGGGTCCAGAGGAGGGCTACAAAGATGATCAGAGGGCTGGAGCACCTCCCATACAAGGACAGGCTGGGAGAGTTGGGGTTGTTCAGCCTGGAGAAGAGAAGGCTCTGAGGAGACCTTATAGTGACCTTCCAGTACCTGAAGGGGCTACAGGAAAGCTAGTGACAGAGTGTTTACAAAGGCTTGTAGTGATAGGTCTGTGGACAATGGGTATGAATTGGATAGGGGCAGGTTTAGACTAGACATAAGGAGGAATTTCTTCACCATGTGAGTGGTGAGGCACTGGCACAGGTTGCCCGGGGAAGCTGTGGCTGCCCCATCCCTGGAAGTGTTCAAGGCCAGGTTGGATGGGGTCTTGGGTAACGTGATCTAGTGGGATGTGTCCCTGCCTGTGGCAGGGGGGTTGGGACTATCATCTTTAGGGTCCTTTCCACCACAAAATATTACACGATTCTATTGTGGGTTCAAGGAAAGCAGCTGTAATCTGGGCAGGTGGTGGCGGGACCAAGCTCCATAGAGCAGCAATTGGCCATTGGGCCCATTTAGTTGTAGCATCGCTGCATAGCTATGAAGTTACTAAATGTTAATTGGGCTATTTTGCTAAATTAAGACAACAGGGAGTCAAAGAAAGGAGAGTGAAGGAGAGCAGCAAACAGGTTGTAACTCATTAAGCACACTAAAACTGCTGAGAAGGACCACCTCATTTATCAGTTTCACTAAGAATTTTGGAACAAGCTTAGTGCCTGTAACAACTGAAACGGTAAGAAGCGAAGTTTGAACTTGTGATGAAGCTTAAGAAAGGTAAGTCAATAACAATAAACAACAAACTAACATGCAAACAAAAGGTTGCCAGTTATTTGCCAGTTCCTCAACAAAAGTAGGCTTCTAACATTTGGGAAGATGTCAATTCTAGATGGGAAATGCAAAGAATTAAAGAAAAAGGATAGGTTTTTTGGAAGGGAAGATTTTTGGACTTGTTTCCAACTATAATTATGTTTAAATTGTTTAGAGAGCTGGGGTTGTTTAGCCTGGAGAAGAGGAGGCTGAAAGGAGACCTCATTACTCTCTATAACTACCCAAAAGGTTGTAGAGAGGAGGGAACTGGCCTCTTCTCCCAAGTGACAGGGGACAGGACAAGAGGGAATGGCCTCAAGCTCTGCCAGGGGAGGTTTAGGCTAGACATCAGGAGGAAACTTTTCACAGAAAGGGTCATTGGGCATTGGAACAGGCTGCCCAGGGAGGTGGTTGATTCACCTTCCCTGGAGTTGTTGAAGGCACGGGTAGATGAGGTCCTGAGGGACATGGTTTAGTGTTTGATAGGAATGGTTGGACTCGAAGATCCGGTGGGTCTCTTCCAACCTGGTGATCCTATGATTCTAAATTATATTACACACAAGCAATAGGATTACCAATACTTTTCCTTATAAAAACTGCACAAGCCATATATTGGAACAGCACCCTTACTGGACAGTATGGAAACATAAAGATGTATCAGCCAGGAACCGTGATTTAAGTAAAAAAATCAGCGTGAATGGGTCATTGGGCCCAGGGGAGGTGGTTGAGTCACCATCCCTGGAGGTGTTTAAGGGACGGGTGGATGAGGTGCTGAGGGGCATGGTTTAGTGATTGATAGGAACGGTTGGACGCGCTGATCTGCTGTTTCTCTTCCAACCTGGTGCTTCTATGCCACGATTTATTTTATCTGGAGGAGGCTCCTCCCCGGCCAATCCCCTCCCGCTCCCGCCCCGGCAGGAAAAGCGCCGGGCCCCGCGGGCGGTGCTTGCGCAGACCCGGAAGCGGCGCCAGGGCCGGAGCGGCTGGTGCGTGGGGTCGGGGGTTCGGGGCTGCCCTCAGACCTCTGGGGAGGCGGCGGAGGCGGGGAGGGGGGCGATTTTTAACCCCCATCGCCGCGGCCGCGGCGATGGGGGTTAAAAATCGCCTCCCTCCCCGCCTCCGCCGCTTCTGGAGAGGTTTCTGTTTCGCCTGGTGGAGCCCCTGGGATGGGGGGAAAGGGGGGTGGTGTCTGGGCTTAGTCGGCCTCTTGTGCTGACAAGTAGTGGTCACGTCGCCAGCAGAAATATATCTTTTTTTAAAAAAAACAAAACCCCGAAAAGCGGCCCCCAAACCCTCGAAATGCCAGTGAGTCGTGTGGGTCAGTAAATGAAACTGCTGGTAGGAGAGATTCCGTAGATAGGAGGAACTCCTGACTCATAGGTTTCTGACTTAATGACCGTGGGATGTGGAGAATGGAAATTCAGCATTAAATCTAGTGACAGGACCTTTATTTTGAGGGGTTTTTTTGTTAATATGAAACTCTTAATGATTAATTTAGGAAAATAATGGAAGACGTCAAAAAAAGCTTGGCAAATGCTGCATTTAGCAAGGACCCGTTCTGAATTAGTCTAAGAAAGGGTATTAAAGGAGGTCTAATGTGTTAAGTAAGTAATTGAATCATATTCTAATAAAATTTGAAGATTAAGATCAAAGCTGAACGTGGTTTTATGCCTTTAGAGAGAACACTCTGCTAAAAGAATATAGATAATATGATAATGATGATGATGATAATATTTTGACAAGAAACCATAATAGCAAAACATTGTGTTGTTTTGGCTCTGAATGTGTGTTATTATTACTATATTTTGACAAAACCATACTAGCAAAACACTATGTTGTTTTGGCACTGGATATATACCCAGGATTAATACTAGCGTAGTTCTGTCTGTAGTTTTACGAGTTAAAAACTCAGACCTTGAGAACCTATTAGTGATAGGAGTGATTGGACTTGATGATCTGGTGAGTCTCTTCCAACCTGGTTGTTCCATGATTCGGTGATTCTATGACTTGCTGGGGTTTTTTTAGATCCACTGGACTATATTCAGTCTCATCTCTCACAACTTGTTTTGTTTTGATCTATTGTACCTCATGCAAAATTAGTTAGAAAGCAAGAAGGTAAAGGAAGAGAGCTGATTTCATACGTAAGCTACCTCATTTCTATCCCTTTGGAAGGCATAGTAATTCAGTCTCTAACAGGCTGCTAAAATTTTCAGTAGTTGAGTAGACATCAGTGAAGAAACTGGGTGTACTTGAGCCTTCTACGCGTTTTCTATCTGCTTAAATAAGATTCATCTTTGTCTTGGTATGGCTTTAATTAAGGTTGCGTTGGAATACATAACAAAATACTTACTTACTGCTCATGTGCTGTCTAACTTGTTGGCAGCAGGGTTTTAATAATGAGGAAATTTTAATTTGGAGATTTTTCAAATGATTTTATGGAGTGGACTACACATTGTTTCCGTGTGGACCTCTTCCTTACCTTCTGTGTCTATATCACAGATAGCTCTGTGGCATCTACAGTAATTGCCAGCAGGGAGATGTTATCTTATTGTACTATTGCAAATTGTATTGTCCAAGTTAACTGAGAGTTGTAAGGGTTTGGGGTGCAGCATTGGGGGTATTTTTTTGTTCAGATTTGAGATTAAAACTTTCTTCTCTTTTCTAGTAATTAAGAACTTTATCTAGATGTTAAGCATGGTGTTGCTGCATGACTGAATTTAGTGTAGAGTCACGTCAGGTGTCTGCATTGTGTTGTTGCGTGCCAATGAAATTGCCTGGATGTTTTGGGAGAGCTTTGCAAAAAACTCCATGTCTTACATGAGCAAACAGCTAGATGAAAGTATAAAATCCACTGTTGCTGCGCATAGAGAAACGTTTTCAAAGCAATCAGAAGCTTTCTGTTTCTTTGCTGTGTGGTGTGGGTCCGATATTGTAAGCAGCACGAAGCCGGGTGGCGTGAGGCTTCCTCATGTCTCCTTTGATGCACACTGGGAGACTTCTGGTGGTGTCGTTTTGTGCACCGGGGAGCTTTCAACCACAGTTTGTTCTCGTGATAAACATGCACAGGAAATTCTGTCATACATCATCTTCCAGTAGTGACAAGAAAGGCTTTTTTTGTTTCTTTTGAGTACCAGCTGTTTCTTATCAGTTAACACAAGCTGATACAGGGTCTTCTACCAAGCTGTTGAGAGAGGACCTTCCCAGTAGTCCAGCTGCCATTTTGATGTTAAAATTCTTTAGATCCGTGAAGATCTTTGATCTTAGAGCATTCTCTACATTTAATGGCAAAATCAGTCCTTTGATTGAATAAAAAAGGTATGAGTATTCACCTGCAGCTGCTGCTGTTTTGTCAAGGGGCAAGT
Source organism: Piaya cayana (assembly GCA_013389865.1). Taxonomy (NCBI): domain Eukaryota; kingdom Metazoa; phylum Chordata; class Aves; order Cuculiformes; family Coccyzidae; genus Piaya; species Piaya cayana. The sequence goes on along the minus strand of WAAB01018490.1, from coordinate 177,444 downwards.
CTCCAGTTCTGATTGTATTGTGAATAATTTTAGTTTAATTTAATCAAACTTCTTTTTCTTTTGAATCTATGAAGTCCTGAGTATCTGACAGTTTATGTTTCAGGAGGGGTAGGGAAACCAGCCGTGTCTCTAGAAATGATGTGATGTAAGAAATGTGAAATTCTAGAAATGAGAGAATTGTTCCTTAATATCTTCCAGTAGTAACAAGTTCTAGCAAGCAGCTGAAAATACCCGTGTTAATTGTGACTTCTATGTAGCTCATGTAAACCCAGCTTTTTTTGTAAGTAGTTAGCGCAGTATCTTTACAGTTGTATTGAAGTGCACATTCCAGAGCCAAAGTGATCTAAAAGGTCTGTGTATGTATTTGCTGTCATCTCTAATGCCAGTTCTTTGTCGTGTATACCAAGTAATGGAATTTGATCACAGGTTTTGCTTCTTTTCAAAAGACCTTGTGCAGGTGGTTTTGACCCTTTCCTGTAGTTTATGTTACCATGTTTATGTTTATGTTAGTTTATGTTATCATTTAAAGACCTGTGTACAACAGAAAAGGGATTATAAAGCTTTCACATTGCCAGTTGATTTTTCAAGCAAAGTTTGGGGAGTAAAGACCTCAGATACAGAGAGGTGTTGTCTCTGTGGCATTGGTCTTGATTGTTGAGCTTGTTTTTGTTTCTCTTTCACTTCTTATTCCCCTACTTTGTTGCTCTTAATTATTTCTGTATGTCTTTGGAGTTATGGTTGATTTTTTTCCCGTCTAATTAAAATAAGTTCCTTTAATGTATTTTACGAAATTATAATTCAATATCTTTAACTTTTTGCTTTTAAGATAAAAAGGAAAGCTGTCTAATCAAGGAGCAAAGATGCAGAGCACTCCGAATTACCTCTGGCTCTTGTCTGACATTCTAGGGCAGGGAGCTACTGCCAATGTTTTCCGAGGACGACATAAGGTTTGTGAATAATTACTAATCTAAGTAACATGTAATGTTGATTTTTAAAAAATAATGTGTCATCTTGAAATCAACAAAAAACCATTCAAGGCTTAGTCTTAAAGTTGAGTATGTTTTTGTAACTATTCATACTTAGTTTTTAATTCTTAATATTCATCCATGGAATTAAGAGTTCTATACAGTTATTCGTGGGGGATTGGTTTTAATATTATTTGTCCTTTTAAAATGTTAACTGTTATTAATTCTTCATTGCTCCATTCTTCAGTCTTATGGGAAAAAATGCTCCTTTCTTAAAAATTTAAATAGGTATGAAAGTCGTATCTGTTTTTACGACATATGTTATTTTTGTCTTTGTTAAATTCTCTATTTTTTCCCTACTGTGATTTTTATGATTTTGTACCATAAGTGAAATATTCTTAATATATTATTGTATCAGAGGTTGCTGTTAATCTTTGTGAGTCAGTGCTTCATACGTGTCTAGGTCACCATCTTCTTGGTGACATGCCTTGAGTAATTGGTGCCAAACAGTTCATCTTTGAGCAGTTTTGCCCTGTAAACAATATACTGATGTGCGTGTTGTAACCTTAGTGAGAGGCTTAAATGACCTTACTTGTGTAGGCTGTTCCATTCCTATGGATTTCATGGTATGTCTCACAAAATGAAGATGTCTGGTTGTGAAAGTAACGTTCCTTTATAGTGGTGGCAGCCTGAGCGAAATCATGTGAAGTTATTTATGAGCTACAGCGTTTTCTATGTTCCATTCTTGACTGTGAAGCAACACTAAGCCATAATTTAGCAGTCAGTGTGCTTTTTCTGGGTGAATGAATTTCAATGCAGAATAATTCCCCTGTAAAGCATATGGTTTCATGGTTGCACCTCTCCTTGCCCTCCCTAGTCTGAGCGCAGGACCTGCAGCTCATTGTCAATGAGAGAACTTTTACCTGGGCACCAGCAGTGCATATAAGTGTGCTGGGCAACACACATAGTCAAAGCACAGGAAAGCTTTGTCCTCAGAAGGAATCTGTTGCATACAAGACTGCTAACTTAAGCTCATTCCTCAGGTGGGCACAGGGAGGTACTTCGCCCGCTCTCAACTAGTGTTGTGGGTGCCTGAGCATGTTGGGGCTCAGTCCCACTTGAGAACTTAAGTCTCTGATTAAGTTCGTGTCTGTGAATCAATTCAGGGTTTTGCGTGAGTAGTATGGACTGCTTGACACTGCCTTCTTTGAAGGAGCAAAATACTGCTTTACCAGTGTAAATGGAACAAAAGAAGAAAAAGAGCGCAGTGCTTGGCTTCTGATAGTTGTCTTGTAACTAAGCAAGCCAAGATTCTCAACTGTGGTGTATGCGTGTCCGTTACTGATTTGTGGAAGTGACTTACCTCTTGCTTAAACGTTATGTTTTAGCTAAGTTTATGGATCATTCTTAAATGTGTAGCCTTTCTTATGCTAATTATTCTTCTTTAAAAGCATTCAGATTTTGTGGGCTAACTTTGAGTTTCCATTCTGCTAGTTTAGTCTGTTTACTTCTAATCTATACTGAACTAAACCAATAGATATGTTGGGTTTGTTTTTATTAGAGTCTTAACACAAAATACTATTTTGAAGTATTTATAATCTGGATATGCTCATGTGCACAACAGAATGTCTCAAAAATGCTTGGATGACAGGTATTTGTACATTTACCTGTCTTATGCTTGTGTTTGATTAGTAATTTGTTTGTTTTGAACAGAAAACTGGGGATTTATATGCCGTCAAAGTATTTAACAATATAAGTTTCCTTCGTCCTGTGGATGTTCAGATGCGCGAGTTTGAAGTATTGAAGAAACTAAATCATAAGAACATTGTCAAATTGTTTGCTATCGAAGAAGAGGTAATGAATGGTTGTAGTTTTGGTCTGAAATGCACCACAGTAACTGTGTTTTTGCTTAATCCTTAACCACAGAAGATAAAGTTACATTTTTAAAGAATGATAACATATATAAATACTCTGACCCAACCACTACTGGCTTGCTTGCAGCATTTAGGCACAGGTTATGATTCTTCAAACCCATATCAAGAAACCCTTCTGTTATGCTTTATCTTGAATTATATTTTTAAGCTATCTACATGTATAACTATTTAATACATACTGGTAGTTGGGAGTGTTTCAGTAGTCTTGATGATTTTGTGCTTTTGCTTTGCAACCAAAGAAAAATTAATAACATAGGACACATAGAACTGTGTATTAGTAAGAATTGCAGTATTTGTGCTGAAACTGAGACAGCTGAAATGACCCAGATGCTGAGAATAGTAGAGGAAAGAAGGACGATTGCTGCTCTCTGCTCTTCTTCTGTGCCGTAGGTTCCCATTTTTCTGCCAATCAATACTGCTGTCAACCCACTAAGTGCCTACACGTTGAGGTGTTTTTAATTCCTCTTCCCCAAGTTAGAGTATGTGAAGCAATATAAACATCCTGTGGTTATGTAGGATTTATAACTTTTATTTCACAAGTCACAGATGCATATTTTTATTTTTTTTCCAGACAACAACTAGACACAAAGTACTAGTTATGGAATTTTGTCCATGTGGGAGTTTGTATACAGTTTTAGAGGAGCCGTCTAATGCCTTTGGTTTGCCAGAGTCTGAGTTCTTAATTGTTTTGAGAGATGTGGGTATGTAGACTTTACTTTTTAGTCTAATTTTTTGACTGAAATGAACTCATACTTGTTTTATTTACCTTGAAGCAGTAAGAAACAAGGAATTTAAATGTCAACTTATTTAACAAATTAATATGGTCATATGGAGTCACATCGTTTATTTATGTCTGTATTGTTATAGATAGCTGCGTTAAGAAGCCATTTCTGTTTAAAGCATTACTATAATTCTTGTTTGTTTGTTTCAAGACTATTTCTCATGTATTGGTCTGTTTTCTAGTGATAATTCATCTCAGAGGAGTAAATCAGAAAAATAAAGAGGTTTACCTGTGCCTTTCCTGCATTACTTTATGGGAAGGATGATACTGGGAGCATGAAGTGCTGTAATTTAGCTGCTGGAAAGGGAAAAAGGCAGAAATGCTTAGAACGTTCTCCAGTCCTGATCTTGTTAATTGAGTGTCCCGTCTCGTTCCCATTTCTGAATGTAAATGTAAAACACGTATGTCACTTCTACTGTCTGTGTGTATCAAGGTGGATATGTAAAATCTGTATTGTTTTTTATTTAAGTTGCTGGGATGAATCATCTCCGGGAGAATGGAATAGTGCACCGTGACATCAAGCCGGGCAATATAATGCGTGTTATTGGTGAAGATGGTCAGTCAGTTTACAAACTTACAGACTTTGGTGCTGCAAGAGAACTTGAAGATGATGAACAATTTGTTTCTCTCTATGGCACAGAGGAGTATTTAGTAAGTTCATATCATTTCACTTTCTTTCAAAGAACTGTTTGAAGCCTGTGGTCCTTTCTGATGGGAATTGAACAGGCGAATCATGGAATGCTAGGTTGGAAGGGACCTCAGGGATCATCTGGTCCAGCCTTTTAAATGATCTATAGTTTAAATGAGATGGCCCAACACCCTGTCAAGCTGAGCCTTAAAAGTGTCCAGAGTAGAGATACGTACACTAGAGAAATCTACCACTTCTCTGGGGACATTATGGTGAAGATCAGACTGCTGGGAATTAGTATTTAAACCTCTTAATTATAATTGTTTTTATAACTTTCCACTTTTTTCACCTTGGGTCATGCTAGTTCTGCTGATCTGAGCACAGTAGCCTTTTAATAGTTTCCAGGCCTTGTGTGAAAGGGAGAACAATATTGTAGTTACTTTAGTTATTGTAGTCTTTACCTTTGTGTCTGCAGATATTTTTCAGTTTGTATTTGAGCTATTTAGATGACATTAGGTATAGTTAAGATTCACGTAACATCTTAGCCAGAGAGATGCAAGTAGAAAAACATCAATACAAGCATCTTGGGCATAATTTTATTTCTGCCACATTTTCCCACATGTAGTATTGTTAACAGATATTCTCCTCTGCTATGGATCATTTTACACTTTTGTTTCTGTTGTATCAAAATCGTCCAGAGCAATTCTAGCCTTGTCTTCTTCTGTAGTGGTTGTTTTATCCTAGTAAGTAACCTGAATTTTAAAATATTTTTTTGCAAATATTTTATTAAAGCGGCAATCAAACCCAGGAGCCCATCTCTTAAGTCAGGATGACTTAAGCAAGTTCTATGATACAAACTAACTTTGAAGAGCTGGAAGTTTAAAATGACAGATTATTGTGAAATTATTAAATATTTTTTTTGTTCTTTATGTTGTTCACAAAGGAATTCCAACTTATTTTTTTCTGTTTGTTTTCATTTTCTCTTTAGCATCCTGATATGTATGAGCGGGCAGTTTTGAGGAAAGAACATCAGAAAAAGTATGGAGCAACAGTTGATCTCTGGAGCATAGGGGTGACTTTTTACCATGCTGCAACAGGGAGTTTGCCTTTCCGACCTTTTGAAGGACCTCGTAGAAACAAGGAAGTGATGTAGGTAATTTAGAAGGAGAATTTTATCTGTTTGTAAATTAAGTCAAACCATGAAATGCTTTTATCAAGAAATCCTACACACACAGAGTAAACATTGAAGTAGTGAAAATATTTAAGGAAAACGTTCTCTAACTTTGTTGTGGTTTAACCTCAGTCATCAGCTAAGCTGTTTGCTCGCTCCCCCACAGTGGGCTGGAGAAGAGAACTGGAAGCCTAAAAGCGTGAAAACTCGTGGGTTGAGATAGACAGTTTAATAAGTAAAAAAATACCCCAACAAAAACCCCCTACCTCTAAGCTCAAAGGAAAACTAAAGCAAGAAAAACAAGTGTTTGGGGGGAAAAAAAAAAACAAAAAACCCACCACCAGCCAACTGCTGCTCTGTCAGTCCCTGAGCAACATCTACCCTGGCAAATTTCCCCCTTCAGCTTTCATTGCTGAGCATGATGTTGTGTGATATGGAATGTCCTGTGGAGTTAACTGTCCTAGCTGTCTCCCCTTCCAACTTCTTGCCCACCTCCAGCGAACTCTCTGTCCGGGACTCTAATACATAGAAGAAGGTGGCATGATGCTATATAAGCACTGCTCAGCAATGGTTAAAAGATCTCTGTGTTATCAACACTGTTTTGGTCACAAATCTAAAACACAGCACCATATGAGCAATAATGAAAAGAATTAACTCTATCCCAGCCAAAACCAGTTCAAAAATGCTGCTTCAACAAGGGTTTTACTGTGTGGCATCTTAAGGCCTGAATTAAGCATCAGAATTCCCCCCAAATACTGATGTTTTCCCA